>CAEFZX010018060.1:40000-99038 GCA_903066825.1 Alfaro cultratus
TGTAATTTTGACTAACCTAAAACAAGAACACTTTAGTCTGATTTTGCTTCAAATAGTAAAAAAGAAAAAAAAAAAGAAAACGTGTCTGTATATATTTGGTTTCAACTATAAATAATGCTTGCCTAATAATTTAGGCTTTTAATCAAAAGCTTTAATCAAACTGTGCTGTCTGAATATCAAGCACTTTCAAGGACTTTATACAGAAATCAAGCACTTTCCAAACCCTGAAAACACCATGTTTAAATTCAAGCATTCAAGCATTTTCATACATACAAACCCTTCAGCTCTACTCAGCTTCTATAACTTTACTGAAGAAATGAATCGCCACAGTATGATGCTGCCACTGTCGTGCTTCAAGGGGAAAACTATGTTATATAAAGCTGATGTGCAGTTCCAGTTTTCACACACCTCCTTCTGTGGAGAGCAGGGATCTCTGCAGCTCCTCCAAAGTAAACACAAGCCTCTTGGTTGCTTAATACTACTACTAATTTAGTAGAGAAGCGCCAATCGAACCGACCTGCATGTTTTTAGGAGGAATGCAGATAAAAACATCATCTAACATCTAAAACTCCACATGTGCCGCTCTGAAAAAATGAAACAGAAGCAGTTTCAGCTTTGACCTATTTAGCTGGTCAGTCCTGCAGGTAATCACGGCTCAGTCAAAGGAAACAACCTGTGCTACTAAAACCCTTTCAGTCAGCATTTGTACCTCGCCGCCGCCGCTTTCAGAGGGGATGTGAAATCAGCCGGGACGCCATCATGGCAGATAAACTCCTAATTCTTGTAAATCATGAAATGATAAACAGGCTAGACAGCTTTCAGGCGGATCTAGCCAGATTTTGGGTTTTTTGATAAACGATGAGTTGTGGCATTTCTGCAGAAAGTTGAAATGTCACACAGAGGAACAGATGACAGAAGTAGAAACCAGAGTTGGGTCAATCTAGTTTCATTTACTCAATTACATTTACTTGACTAACTTTCTGAAGAAAAAAAAATAGTTTTAAGAATATTTTTACTGCGCTGTACTTTTATTTTTACTTGAGTAATTTTCTTATGAAGTATTGCTTCTCTTGAGTAAGATTTCTGGATTCTCTGCCCACTGTGAGTAAATTCACCGAATAAAAAACACGTTTTTAGCTGTTTTTGTTAAATTTTCAGAAGTTTTTTATTGAAAGAAACTGATTGACTTTTTTTTTTTACTTTGCCTGATTTTATTTTTTGTTATTTACATGACTTATTGTCATTTTCGTCCTTAAAATGCCATAAACTTTCACTTAGCTTTACATTTGGATCCATCTGATTATGTAATTTTTAAATATGAAATGATTGACAATTTGATCAGTTACTTAGTACTAGAGTAGACTTTTTACCAAATACTTTTCCTTCCTTACTTGAGTAAAAGTTTGTTCAAATAGTGCTACTCTTACTTGAGAATACTCTACCCACCTCTGGTAGAAATGAGCGAATAAATGTACATCGACTTTCTCAGTTTCCTTGAAGTTCGGCCATATTAGAAATATTTTCTGGTGGATTTAACACTCTGGCTGCTAGAGGTCAGACTGTTTCTATAAAATGTTAAAATCCCTGTGGAGCTGGACATCATCTTGTGATGAAAAAGCTGGAGAAGGAACAGACGGGTACGTTTGCATGGATCAAATTTAAGAAACTAAACAGCAGGACCTTCATGGCGGCGGCGACACCAAAGTTTGAGTAATCCATCTAAGTCAGCCAAAAAAGACAAACATAAGCACATCTAGTCTCGAGCTTCATCTGTCTGTCTGAAAATGTGTGTGCATATGTGTTACATGATATTTTCACTCTATATACATGTGGTGAACACACACACACACACACTCGGTAATCACAGAGCCGAGCAGTGTGTTTGCACCCACACAGTACATGACTCACTTCGAGGCACAATTTCTAGGTTTCATGAAACTCAATCCCTGGAAAGAGGAAAAGATTAGACTTTGTGGGTGAGATACACAGATTGCTGTGATGTAAAATGAAACTGTCTCTGAAGAACCAATCTCTGCTCCGAATGCTAGAATCAGCAGAGCCAGAGAAAAATGCTCTTTGTTGTCTTTCGTTAGCTGTCAAACTGATTTTCTGAGTTTCTGGATTAGCAAAGAGAAAGAGAGTGAAGAAATAATCAGAGTAAACTCGGATTTAATGGGTCAGAAAATGTGGTTTGTAAACTTTGTATACAGTGGTGGCCACTTACAGTATTATTTATCTTTTATCATAATAAATTTGTGATTATGATAACGATTTTGATTTATCGTTGTCTTGATTGATTTCAAATAATGATATTCTAAAAACAGACAGTTTTTGAAAATATTATCACTACTTTCTTCACCGTTTGTTCCATGAGAGAAGGGCTGTCGTAAAATATTCTATCGATTATTATAAAAATTGATTAAATAATATATCGGTAAATCCAACATCAGTGTTGCTATAGGATATCAACATCAGTCCAATTCCTAACAATAACTTTCTGTAGTTTAGAAAATTAACCTTTAACAATAATAGCTCACTTTCTAAGTTAATCTGAAGAAAAGGTTAACTTAGAAATTATATTCAATTTAATAATAAAAAGGCAGGCTCAGAAATACACATAAAAAAATTATATACTCCAGCTTTTAGTTTATGTATTCATCTTTAGTCAATTTAATAGATTAACTCTCACCTTGCCCAGCCAATTATTGCTTTTGTGCTCATGTTTAGGGCTGTTGTTTTAGTCTATTTTAGTAATAGAGTACTCTATAGAATACTTTTACGATTATCCGAGGAATCCGATCTCTCTCTCTGCGCGATTCCTACCGTTCGCTCCAAAACCGTCACGATGCGATTCCGACGCCAGAAAAGCCGTCATACTCCAACCATCGCACCGCAAAGTTCAAATCCTTTTGTTGTCCCCCAAACCTTCACAAAACGCAGCACAATTCAACACAATGCTGCTTTCACTTCACAACAACTCATAGGCGGAAGTAAGAGCGCTGCCCACCACAAAAAATGATCCGGGCGGAACACAGTGCGCTACGTAATAAAACATAATTCAACGAAGCTTCGAGGCAGATACATTTTCCTGAAGAATTTTAATAATCGAGATACTCGAATTATTCGAGGAATCGCTACAGCCTTACATGAGTGTCAATAAATATATATATATAAAAAAAAATAAAATATGATTAAATGCAGTCACTGTGTGCAGCTTAGTGACAATTTCAAATTGGAAATGTTTTCCAAGAACAGTCTGAATGCTGTGCCATGCAGTCAGTTACCAAAAGAGAAGTATTTTTTAAATAATTTTTATAGTTATCACAATAGTCTCACAATTGTCCAAATCACCCTCCAAGACCCATATTTAAAGATCACAATTGGCCCAAATACAAAACTGTCTACTTTAATAGTTCAAACACCTAATATGTCTTTTAAAATGCAAAATTGGCACTCCCTTATATGATCTGTATAAAATTCCAATAAAGTCTATAATTTCACCCAGTTACATTTCATGCAACCACTTTTTAAAAATCACTAATTAAATAGTAAATATTTGTGTGAACTGTAACAAAATAATATGCATTTTTGGTCTATTTGAGATATTTTCGACCTTTACGACATTAGCAATAAAAAAAAAAGAGAATGCATTGGCTGCTGCAGATTCTACCTGTCTGCATCATGTGACCGACTGTGCTGTGGTTACATCTGGATTTATCTATAAATTTAATATCTATAAATGCAGCAAAATATGTTGCGAGCCAAATTAGCCACGACTCATACCAAAACAGGAAGTAAACAGGCAATATGTGACTCAAGTATATTGTGTCAAAAAGATGGAAGTTAAAAAACTTTACTGTCATACTGGATATCAGAAGTTCATTAGCTTTACTATATCAGGTGGGATAGTTGTGGATATGGCTAAAAATTTAAATAAATAGATTACCTCATTCTAGCGCAAAAACGTTTAATAAAATTTTTTTATTTTATTTTATTTTTTAAATTGCCACGTTGCCATTGACGTAATTTATTTTCATAACTCCAACTTGCCATTACGGTCAATAGAAACGCAGTTAGCGATAGAATAAGATATGGATCATTAGCGTATAACAAATAGATAAATAGCTGCAGTATAAACATATTAAGAAGAAAGGGATCATTAGATAGTGATATCAAGATGTTAAAATGTAATATTTCACAGATTTGAATAGCACATATGAAGTTTAATTGACTTCCAATCTGTTAACTCCGAAGTACAAATCCAAATATTTAATTTAGCAGATCTGATACAGGTAAACTCATTTAAGTCTATGCAGAATATTTCTATTAATTAATCCCAAGGATTTTTTTAATGTAAAACCAGTGAGATGCCTTGATGTTCACCTGTCCTCCTATTTTCTTGGCATGCGTCTGCTGCCAGCCAGCCAGACCAGCGTCTTTTCCTGTCTCCTCCAGTTTTGTTTCCTGTGTTTCTCGGTTGGATTGGTTACGTTTCTTGTTCAGCTGACTGGAGCCCATATGTTGGAGGCTTCAGTTGTGGTTATGCAGCGAGAGCCAAATTAACACTGCGTGTTGCCATATGAGAGCCTGAAGTGCAACAAGTAACACAGAACAGATGGATACCAGGGTCTGGTTGTTTTGAGAAGTATTTTCCACTGATGTTGCAAACGCCTCTTGAGATCACACACAGAGAGAAAAAAATGAGCGTGCAACTAGCAAAGAAACACAACTTAGACCTATAAATATAGATCAGAAACATGAGTGCATCTTGACTCATTTATAACTCGGTTTACTGCAGCCTAACGTTCCGTTTTATTTCAAGACAGAGCTGGGTACAGTGGATTCACGTATTTTCTTTGAGTTGAAGGCTCAGGATGAGCATTACATGACCCCGATTGGATAAAAAACGTTTTTAGATTTAAAATAAAAAAAAAACAACAGCAGGAGTGCAAACACGTAAAAACAGAAGAGCAAACTCCAAGAGCAACACGAGACATGGTGTAGCCACACACACACACACACACACACACACACACACACACACACACACACACACACACACACACACACACACACACACACCAGCATGAAATGAAACCATGTGGGAGAGATTAGGGCCAGAGGAGCTGAAACTAACACATGCAAAAGCACAAACACACAGCTGAAAAGAGATGAGAGGGGTATGATTAGGATGGAGGCAACAGGAGGTCTGAGGAAGCATGTCAGACGGTAACCGTCTGTGGGAACTCATGCTGGAGGACACAACAACGGCATTTTCCTGGCAGGACTCCTCACCTTGTCTGGAACTTCAACAATGGGACTCCTCTATGTCTTAGGCAGGCAGCCGCAAACTGAAATGTGTTTTCTGGGCTTTGCTAGGTGACAGGCCAACACCAACTGCCGCAAAACTGCAAAGGCATAAATATTTTTACCAGCCCCATTTACTGCGACAACCTTTAAAAAGAGTGAATTCTCACCAGCCGGGTTTAGTAGGCTTTAATCGAACTCTAGTTTGTTTGCCTAGAAGGTCCGGTTTGTTTGAAGAGGTGTGAACGTGCAATCAAACCCTGATGCGGACCAAAAAAAGCAAACTCTGATCCAACTAAAAAACTTGGTTGTGGTTCAGTTGAAGTGAACTAAAATGCATATGCGAACACCAAGCGGACTGGAGAAAGCAGGAAGCAAGCTGAAGTGCAGAGCATTCTGGGTAAATTCACCCAAAAGAAACGCTAGAGGGAGAAATAGTTTATAGTCTTTTACCAACGACAAAAGAGAAATCCTGCAACCCTAAAAACTGAAGCCACTCCATTTTTGTTTACATTTCGTGAAGAAGCAAGTTGCACTTTGTGTCGCTTCCTTTGGTGGTTCTTGATGCAGCGCCACCACAGGTGAGGAGGTGAACAGGCTTTTAAAGTTTGGCTCGTTTGACACAGTGCAGTGTGAAAGCTAACCGTACCAAGTGAAAATGTAACAAATGCTGCAACCTTAGTCTCCAATCGAACAGAGTCTACCAGACCATCAGGTGTGAAAACACCATAAAACCCAGGTAACAAACTTTATATAACCCTAAAGAACCCATCCTCACAGTAAAACATGGCGGTGACAGCTTAAGACATGAAGACCGAAGAAAACCCTTTACAGGCTGAGACTGGGGTGGAGGTTCAACACACTGGTTGGAGTCTCACTGGGCTGGGAGGTAAAACCCTAACATGGCATCCTACATCAGTTTGCATCCAATTTGTTACTGTGCACCGTTTTATGTTAGTATCTTTCATAAAATCCTAGAAACATCCACTGATCAGGGTTTCCCCCAGTGTATTATAAGCCTGGCGGACCACCAGCCTTTACTTGTGCCCCCAACAGGCTTAGAATTGCTGATTTATTTAAGGTTTTTTTTTTTTATGTTTTCATTTTTTTAGACTTTATACTTGGTGTTCAGATATTAATCTTCCAGTCTTCCAATAACACTTAATTATCAAGTGATATTTTAAAATTTCCTGTCAACTTTAAACATTCTTTAAATCAAAAACACGACGGGCCGCTGGATGAATGACTGCCGAGCGCCCCAACCACCAGGCTTAGCAAGTTTTCTAAAAGAAAACTTGACTGATGTTTAATTAAATCTGTAGGTGGTGAAATTGTGTTTTTTTTGGTCCACAACAAGGCCAAAGTTAAAACACAAGACATGATGGAGAACTTGAGGATAAAGTCCCAGACAGTAAGAGAACTTCTCGTCTTTTCAGCTGACGAGACAAGATTTACTTCTGCAACGGAATAAGAAATGCCTTCCCTCAACTTTGTGATTCTTTTTTTTTTTTTTAAAATCCGAACTATCACACAGACATGAAATAAGTCTCTTTAACAACATTTTAAAGAGGACTGAAAAAAAAAAATAAATCAAAGAAGGAACAAGCATCCTAGTCTGTTTTGAGTTTGCGCCACCATGTCAATTACAGCTTTGCAGATGTTTTCTCTAGGGGTTCGGTCGTGTCACATCAAATGCAAAGAGAAGAACAAAGCTGAAGATTTACAGGCAGCTGTTTGACCGTAAGAGTTACTGACAACTGTTTTCTGTAAATGCATTTTCACTTCTGTTCTCCTGGAAAGCGGCTTGTTCATGTTCCGGGCCACCGCTACGCTTTCAACTCCCACTTTTTCAACCCAGCTGGGCAACTCAGATCTGCATCAAGTGCGATTTTTAATTAAATTCAAACACATCGCATTAAGGCTTACTTTTCAAGTAGGGGGAAAAGCTCAGCACTCATCATCGATTACATGGAAGTTAAAAATCGCTCTTTAAGTGCGCTGATGTGTGAAGAAGCTTCAACTCGTGGATCAGTTATGAGGACCGAAGAGCCTGGATCTTAATTTATCTCAGGCCTAAACACTGAGATAAAGGAGGACGTTCTCTTTTAAACACCGTGCTTTTTTTAGGTCAGAATGTGTGTGCTAACACTTTAGATTATAATAAGAAGTGAAACAGCCACAAGTTTCTGCTGAATTTACAAGGCGGAACTGACTTTTCCCAGTAAGTCAATCTGTGGTGTCCAAACTTTTTGCCATCAGAACCAAAATTATTAAGTTGAAAGAACATGGGGCTTATATTTTTGATTTTATTGGCTCAACAATAAACAAAGTAAAATGTGCAATTTTATTTAAATCAACAAATTCTGATTTTTATTGAAAACAGATCAGTAAACTCAGGGTTTCCCACAGAAAACTTGGTAAGCCTGGTGGTTGTTGCCCTCGGCAGTCATTCATGCATCCGTCCCGTTTTTGAGTTAAAGAATGTTTAAAGTTGACAGGAAATTTGAAGAAATCACTTGATAATTATTGGAAGATTAATGCTTGAATACAGACTATAAAGTCTTAAAAATGCAAACATTTAAAAAATAAATAAATAAGCAATTCTAAGCCTGGTGGTCTGCCTCCGTGAAACCGTTGTAGATACAAAACATTAAAAAAGTCTTACAAGATCACAGTAGAATAACACAAGTCCTCAATTACATTTTGTGGCTGATTGGTTTCTTATTTGTGCTACAAGACCTACTTTTGAGAAAAAGCAGGTCTTGTTACTGCAAAATTAAGATAAATGCAAAAACTTCATTAATAAATAGGAATCTATTTTTTGCAAAAAATATTTTATGTTACTTATCTATGATGAAAAAAGTTGCCCTAAAAGATGAAAACGTGTCCATCAGAATCAACCGAATATGCCTACAGGCCAGGTTTGCTCATTTATAGAATTGAGGTCGAGGGGCCGCACAATATCCTTCAGAAGGCCACAAATGGCCCCTGGCCCGCACTTTCAACACCCCTGTATTAAATCCTGTTTATTGCTGGCTTTCATATGACCTAAAAACCAGCTCTATAGATTCAGGCAACATCCTGATGTGATTCTTAAAAATCTGAAGGGTTAGTTCATTTCTCAAGCTGATGCCAGGGACCCTTCAGCTGCGCCTTGGCTGGTCTTTCCTCACGCAAGGGCTATCGGCTTCCACGGAAAGCCGTTTTGTGCTACATTACATCTCTGATGTCACTTCTGTTTCAAAAACACACACATCTACAGATAAAAATAAAGTTTGCATGCATTAGCATGACCTATGACTTCTTCTTTTTTTCTCTGGGAAGCCAAAAGTTGCACATAGAGCGAGAACCTCTGCTTGCAAAAAATATCCCACTTCCTATGTGTGAAAACCCAATTTACATTCACAAAAAAATGCAGCTGCAGCAACACCTCTTACCAGTATGGTGCTTGAATTACTTTTTCTGGGTTGGGGGGTTGGGGATGCATGTGCTTTATATTCTGTGTGTATGTAAAGACGGGAGCATGCTTCTCCAGAGAGCTCCTTCCTTTTAAGGCCATTTTCAGGCTTTATCTGTCCGTCCTGCCAAGACTAAACAGGAGAAAAGAGAGGGAGCGCAGTCAGAGCAACAATGCAACTGGCTTACTGCACAGCAAAGAGCAGGGTCAATTCTGCCAACACACACGTATCACTCTGGCTCCATCATCAACCGAATTACCTCACGCACATGGTTAGGGCTGCAGCTGCCTGACGAGCTGAGGGCTGCTAAATATAAAAGGCTCAAAAACACACACACACACACACACACACACACGCATGCATGCAACGGCTTTCCTTGCAAACCCCCATGCAGAGACCCAGCCTGGCTCGTCCCGTCTGGAAGTACGTCGGGCTTTAAACCCAATGTGAGGAGTCAAGCATGGGTTTTAGACTCAAAAGAAGAGAAAGAGAAAACATCCTGCTGTGTTGTGTGAGATGAAGGGAATCTAACACTTTGAGAAAATGCATATAGGTCAAGAAAACATGAGTTTCTCAACGTGACTGTCATATTTGCAGGTTAAGTTGGTTTTTATTAGCCACGGATTCAGAAGCAGAGACGTTGTGCCTGGCTGAAACCAACCCCAAACAAACAGGAAAAGAGTGTGGGAGGTATATCTACACACCAAAGGGTAAAAGAATGCATAAAGGTTGCTGACGCTTTGATGTAACTCAGCACAGAAATGCCACACTGGGAAAAATTCACAGCTAAATTCACTTTTTTTGTTGTTGTTTTAAATGATTCATTAGAAAGAAACAGGCAGATAAACTCCTAACCCAACCCCAGCTTCCTGATGTCTTCTCACCTACATCTCTCTAGTCTCATTTTCGGCATTTAACATTAAATGATTGGGGTTTTGACAGTTGAACCACACCGAACTGTGACTAGACAAGTTTAGAGTGAACCCCTCTCCTGCTGTTAAAACATCAAATCCTCCACAGAAGGCAGCAACGCGACAAAAACCACCTGAAAACGGGCAGCTTTTCTGAGGTGAAGCTAAATTTTATCGCAGCTTTTTTGTCATGTGGCGAACTGTGCAGCAAAACACTGAAAACCAAACAATAACGGGGCAGAGGAAAGGGTTGCTGTTTGTAAAAAAGGAAGAGTGGGGGGAAACCCTGCAACTAAAACAGCTGGAAACAGGAAATGACTTTTTCTGCCTTCTTCATGTTTGTGTTGATTTTAAGGGGGGTAAGCAGCAGCATTCTCTGGCGAAGTTACACTAACAAGCCCTTTAAAGGGTTTCTGTGGGTTTCCATCTTATTGACACAAACAGATCTGCAGCCTTATCTCACTCAGATATGAAACACAAGAAGAGGAACCCGACAGATGCTGAACGTATTGGTGGAGTGCGCTTCTGAGAAGTAAAAGAACTTTTTGAGAAATGCCGAGGCAGAATCCGATCAAGCATAGTCCTGTGAAACATCTGCCCTGAGAACAGCACAAACAATCCATTATCAGATTTTGGCGACGAAACCCAAAAGGTGCTGTGGTGTTGTTGAACACCTGCATGTCTAACCTGAAATAAACAGATGAATGTGTGAGTAGGTGGTTTGGGATTTGCGTTGCAAGCAAGTCCATACGAAAATCACCATGAAGCTTAAAGTAATGTGAAGTCTGTGCAAAGACTTGAAGCTAATTTAGCTGGCTAGTTAAACCAAGACCAATACAATTTTGAGGACGAAAATCTATTTTAGCCTCCCTAAGTTTGAGTAATGGCCACGTTCAAGACGAATAAACTTGAGAATAACCACGTCAGACGGAAAAAGCTCAAAGCCACCTGCAGCGAGTGTGAAAAGCCTCAACATGCCTGTCAATGAAAACGCGCATCATGTAGTTGCAGAAGTGGGATTTACTGGCAACGATACCAATCACCTTCCTTCATTTTCAGAAAGGTTTTACTGTAAGTCACCCTGCATGGATTTCACAATCAGCTGATTGCTTTATACTGACTGACGCAGCCCTAAGCATTTCCACATCTCTTGTTTTCTCTTGGAAAACCTGTGAAACATGTAGACTTCATGTCATGAAACCACCAACCTAGCGTGAGAATATTTTGAGTGAGAATATTTTCTTGTAATTTTCTGTAAAAGCTGCCATGTTTGAACCACAAAATTAATTGTATTTAATTGGGATTTCATTTAAAAAGCATGATGTGAATTGGAAGGAAAAGGAAACAAGTTTTTCAACATTTTGCTATAGGATGAGGACGAGTAGAAACCTTTAAAGAGGAGTTCATTTATATTAAGTTGGGGAGCAATTACAGTTTTCTGGGTTGATCACAAATCTTTAAGATTCAGACTTAGGCCGATACCAATTTTGTTTTGTCTGGAAAACAAAATCAGTTTGCACAGATTTCACATTATATACCATTATATACCAATAAAGTTGCTAAGCTGGCAGCAATGCACCTGCAGTCGTGATTGAGTGACGTTTTTGTCAGTCAGATCTCACTGCAGCGCAAAAGAGGACAGTGGCTGATTCTCACACCTTTGCTGAGGTAGATAAGATTATAGGATAAGATTGGTTTCTTATCAGCCACAGCCCCCCGAACACATCAACTCCATGGTGAATCTTGGTAGTGGCGGTATCATATTGTGGGGGTCCTTTCTTTCAGCGGAATGAGAGGAGCTTGATGTTCCATATTATTTAATTTCAAGAGGACTCATTTAACATACTACATTTAATGGGTACTTTTATTGATCCATTCTGCCACAACCACTTCTTTGAAGATACATATGATGGCCCACAATTAAAATGAGTTTGATCCAATGCTTTAGAGGCTGCTAAAGTCCTGAGGATTCACCTTCCAGCTGGACAACAACCCAAAACGTAAAGCAAGAACTACAACGAAATGCCCTCCTTCAACTCTGACTGAGTGTGATCTGATTTACTAATAAAAACCATGCTTCATTTTCACTTGCAAGTGAAAATGGCTGCAAACAGATCCACAATTATACAGCCATTCATCTTTGAAAAGCTTAAGTTGAGGCTCCTGCGCAACCGACAAGAATGCAGCAAGCGGTTTCTGAATGGTAAGTCAACATACAGAAGTAAAACCAAATGATTAAACATGCTGGAGCTCAGCTTGGGTTGGTAGGTGACGGGTTTTGCTGGGTTGCCACGTCACATTCGGAAGGTTTTTCTAGATACCAAACATTAACTTATTGCCAAAAACTGTCTCCATCATTTTGCTTGTAGAAGCAGCAGAGACTCAAAAAGAAGTACAAAAATGTGCAAAATGTGAATGTTGTATTAAAGATCCCCTTTAAAATCATGGTAATTTATTTTATTTAAAGATAGAAAGTAAGATGTGGAGAAATTCACCAGACGTGTGTTCTACCCAAAGCTAACTTATGTTATGTGGCAACAAAAGACGCTGAACAGATGGTTGGGAATGTAAATCCTACCTTTGGGGGATCGTACAGCTCCAGCTGGTACCTCTCGCTTCCTGCTCTGCCCCCTCCACTTTGAGCGTCTCTGATCCTCCTGACCAGCAGGCGGCAGCGTTGCCAGTGGGGCTGAGAGTCCGAGATAGTGTCATCCACCAGCAGGTACTTGAGCTGGCCCTCCTTGCAGCAGCCGCTGACGTCCAGCCTCCGGAGCCGCATACTTCTGCTGCGTAACCAGCGGAAACCCTCCAGGAGATGCGAGACGACTCTGGGCCGGGCCTCGGAGTTTTGAAAAGATAACAATTGGGAGGAAGAGGATGAGGACGAGCCTTCATCCACTCTGTCGCCGTTGTTTGAGGAGCTGTTGTTGGCGGTGGCAGGGTTGTGGTTGCTGGGAAACAGGTCCTGGGAGGAGTGGGAGCTGCGGGATTGCCGTTTCTGGAAAATCCACTGCACTGTCCTTTGGATCTGGCTAACAGGGAAATGCGTGACGTCGCCGTGTCCTCCAGAACCCGACACCAAAGAGTCCGAGGAGTGGCGCTCGGACGGCTGGTGACGATCAGCAGCCGAGATCTCGTCATTGCTGTGGCTCTGAATCAGAAGCGTACCACCACTGACACTTCGCAACCCGGAAAAGGAGTTTCTGGCAGCGCATCTCAGCGGCAGCTCCAGCTCCGGACTCACCACTACCGGCTCCACTTTCGGTACCGCGGATATTGACGCGGCTCCTCCGCTTGACCGCTTCGCCTCCCGGTAGTCCTGCGACAAGGTCGAGTGCCGCAGCTGGTTGATCAGGGCGTGCGGCGAGGGAGCTGTGGCTGAGGCACTTTCGGAGGTGCCATCTTTGTCGACTTCCAGGCAGAAGTGCTGCTGGAAGAGGTCGGTGAAGTGCTTGGAGAAGGTTTCCGGCGGGACCAGTTCATGCTGCGGGTGCTCACTGGCGAAGCTCCGGTAATGTCCAGCCAGCTGCCGGGCGGTGGCGATGGCATGCAGCTCGCAGAACTCCCGCCAGCCTCTGGGTGGCGCCGCTACACTCGGACCTCCTCCTGCTGAAGTGGTGTTGGCTGGATGGATAGTGTTACCATTCATTGCAGTAACCAGACTGGCAGAGAATCACTGCAGAGACACAGAAAAACACAAATTAATTAATTGAGGACATTTGGAGGAGAAACTTACAGGGCTGCAGCTACCGATTATTTTACTAATCCATTATTCTTACTATTAATTGATGAATCAGATAGAAAGAAATCAGCACATTCTGCAGATTTTTCATTTTACCCTCTTAAATCTTTTATGTACAATCGTAGAAACCCATAAAAAATTCGATTCTTTTGTAAATAAAACATTTTACTGCCTAAAATGCAACAACTTTGCATTTTCTTAGTGAATAATAGATAATTTGTAGCAAAGGATGCATCTGCAGCTAAAAATATACCGTTATTTAAAGATCAATACTTTGTTTTGTAGCCAATATTTTCTACTGTAAGAATACCTTACAGTAGAAAATGTAAAAGTTTGTCTTTTGGATATGGCTGACATATTGTCCTAATATTTTAGGACATTTTGTCCTAAAATATCATTTAGGACACATGAAAATTTTTATTTTGTCCTAAATGAAAACATTAGGCCTCCATTTACATCAAACACCTGTGATGGGAGCCATTTTTGCACCATTCTTGAACTGAAGTCAGGGGCCGCACATGTTCAGTGCAGGCGCCGCAAATGGCCCCCAGGCCACACTTTGGACA
The DNA here is from genome assembly GCA_903066825.1 of Alfaro cultratus. NCBI lineage: Eukaryota > Metazoa > Chordata > Actinopteri > Cyprinodontiformes > Poeciliidae > Alfaro > Alfaro cultratus. The sequence continues at coordinate 53,985 of CAEFZX010018060.1, forward strand.
CCCCTTCTCTAAAAAGTTGCAGAAAGTTTTAGTGTATCCATAGTTGAGGCTCATTGAGCGCAAATGGCCTGTTTAAGGACATGCAAATAAATTGCAGTGATATTCAAGTCTGGACTTTGAGTAGGCCACTCAAAGTCCTTATCTTTCATGATTACTGTGGTGAGTCACTGGTTGGAGTTTCATCATTTGTGGATAAAGGGTCTGACTATGATTCTTTGGATTGGTGCATGTGTTGCTTTTACCCCATTTCATCTTGTCAGACAACTTTAGCAATTGCAAATCTTTACTGCAAATGTAAGTGGGGAAATACTTTCTTTTTAGAAGTTCTGAAACATTTATGTGTGACAAAAAAAGGAAAAACAGCAGGAATCTCCATCTGTAACTGGGCAAATACATTTTTAAAAACACTGTATTTTAGAAAAGAACAAAATATAATTAAATACGTACAGTAAAATGGTGTAAACGACACTACACACCAAAAATTACTAAGACTTTTTATTTTGCTAGTTAAAAGTTGAACCACTGGTCCAAACAGTCTGATTTTTATCAGTGCCCAGTCTTTCAGTGGCACTAATTGGATTTCAAGGATCTAAGCAAAAAATCTTAGTCGATCAACCATAGATGAGTCATGTAGATAAAAGCATGACCAAAGTTCACTGAAAAGACCGGCTGAATGAATGAAAAACTAGAAAACAGAGCAAATAAATGTTTGGGGAAGCTGAGTGAAGTATTTGAAATAATTTATAGGAATAGAGCAGACAGTGAATGAAGCGCTGATTGAGGAAGTAAAATTAAAAACTTCTCAATCAGCCACACTGCACGCAGAGCCATCTGTGTGTTTCTGTATTTGCATGTGACCTGTTTCAGTCTTCCTTCTGCTTTCTCACCTCCAAGTGGGTCAGTGTTGCCTTAAAGCAGCGGACATCAGAACCGCGACATAAAATAAAGCCTTTTAAGCACACATTCTATTTATAATGCATCTAGGTTTTTCCTTTTTACCAATAAGAGTTTAGTTTCATTTCTTTGAAATAACAACATAATTTGTTATTGTTTCATTCCACACAACCAGCAAAAATAACTAAAAAACGTCCCAAGAGAAAGAAATTGGGGGAGGAAGTTGTAGTTCTGGATTTTTAAGAACAAGAAACTGCAAAAGTTTTCAGGCCTTTTCTCACAGTACAACCACAAATTTTGATGAGTTTTATTGGGATTTCACAAAGCAAAAGCAGTTAGCGGTGGAAATTTATCAAATCATTTATTATTATTGTGAAATATTTTTAATCATGATGAGAATTCAAATTTCATCGTGACAACAATTAATTCCTATTGACGTTCAAAAATGGATTGATGGATAACGTTTTTAACTAGGTACTAATATTTCAGCGTACTTGTTTACTGCAGCAGAAAAAGTTTTAGATGACAAAACTGGATAGACTACTCATTATTTGCATGAAAGACATGAACTCCTCTTTATTACTTGTTTATGTCTCTCAAGTCATATTATCAAATTTACTGATAATCATGTACAAGATCTTTTCCTAATATTATGCAGCCCTACATGGCTTCCTGATTTTTATTTTACACATGAAAACTGTGTAAAATGTGTGTCCATCAGTGAACAAACATCATTGTGAAAACCGAGGAAAACAGCAGGCAGGTCAAAGATTAAGTTGTGGGGAACTTTAAATCTTTAAAATAATATCACCATCTCTGAATATCAGTGAATCATCCAATAATGAAACAAGTATGGCACAACAACAAACCATGTGAGCATTTCCTGCTGTGACAGTCCACCCGGATCTCACAGAGCAACACTGAGTCAATCCAGTATGGCACAGCTCCCAATCTACCAAGACATGGCCATAAACCTAAACAGACAGGCTGGGCAGGGAGAGCATTAATTAAAGCAGAGGCCCAGAGCTAAGGTTGGACAATCTGTCAACAGGACAATTATTAGTCGTCCCTCCACTAATCTGACCTTTATAGACGTTTGGTAAGAAGAAAAAAACTCTACGAATGCCATATAAGTAGAAATGCAAAAAGCAATGTAGAGGTATACAGCATATATGTGGAAGAAGATGGCTAAATAGAAAACTAACACTGCAAGGGAGCCAATATTTAGCTTTATCAAGCTAAATGTGGGAAATAACCTGTTGGAGGATGCAAAAGAATTCAAACTGGGGGCTGAAGCTTCTCTTCCAGTAGGAAAATCAAGAATATACAGCCAGACACAAATATATACATATATCAGCATGGCTCAGTCAAAAGTCTTAGAGTGCATTCACACCAGCCCTGTTTAGTCAGATTTAATCTGACTAAAAACTTTGTTTGAATAGAAAGTTTGCTTGGGGAGGCGTAATCAAACTGTAATGTGGACCAAAAAAGCAAACTCTGTTCTGCCTAAAAACCTAGGTCTTGGTTCAGTTGAAATGAACTCTGGTGTAGTCTGAAAGAATGTGTGAACACCAAGCAGAAAGTGGACTATAGCGCAGGGCATTCTGGGTAAATACAACCAAAACTTAGTCTACCGCTAGAGAAATCCTACAACCGCTAAAATCAGACGGTACTTCATTTTTGTTTATATTTTGACCAGAAGGAAGTTGAGCTCGTCTTCTAGAGGTTTTTGTGTTGATTCCTTCAGTGGTTGTAAGTGCAGCGCCCCCACAGGCAAGAGGGTGAACAGGTTCATCAGCATGACAGCGAACTGCATCAGTTGAAAATGTAACCAATGTTGAAATTTTAGTTCCTGATCAAACCAAGTCTACCAAGACTATGAGGTGTGAAAACACCATTAAGCTAATTTGTGACAAAGCTTACAAACGGCTATTCACAATCCTGACTTAGCTCAAGCGACTTAGCAAAGAATAAAGAGCAGGATTTTCAGTCTTTTCATGGGAAAAAAGATGCAAAAAGTTGCATCTGTATTAAATTAAGGAGGATGAGTACAAATGTACACCACACTTTCTGACCTTTACTTAAACAAATCTCTAAAATGATGTTTAAGTAGTCAGTAGAATCACAAACAGTTCAGTCAACCAAGCAAATGTGACTGACTGTTGTCCAGTTACTATAAATTTCCGGTTTTCCGCAGTTGTTTCTTGTTTTTATTATTACTTTTTAAAATATTTCTATGCAGGAAGTAAAAAATTGTTTTTTATTAACCAATTATTATGATGAAAGTATAAAAAAGATCCTAATGTCCTCTGAACAGATATAAACCAAGCTTCAATCAAAGGCATTCTTATTATGAAGAACCATTTTATTTTATGGCTTCATGACATAAAATATTGTAAAATTTTGGAGGCAGTCTGATCCAAAAACACCTCAGTTCTCTGCTGTTACCCTCTTCCAGTGAACATCAAAACACACTTACAGCTAAACCACTGTAGCACTGAAACGGATTCATTCTGTGCCAAGAAGCTTTTATTAACACAGGAAGCATTCATGTGTGCGCAAGGTTTTGTGAGCGAAGGATGATGGGAGTTGGGGGGGTTAAAGACTGTGTCCAACATATCACAGAAACCCACAAGAAACAGGGGGGAAGGGGTGAGAAGTGATGGCGGGGGGAAGGGGTGAGTCGTTGTGGTCGAGACAAACATGGAGTAACTTGTCTCGTTATCTTGTGGCTGACGTTCGCAGATGAAAACTTGTTAAATCGTGGTACATAGTCTCTTAATAAAACCAGAAAGTTTTCCTGGAGTGGCGGCGGTGGATCTACCGACGGTCGGCGTACGTCAATGAGGCTGAGCAAACTTGCCATCGTGAAACATTGCGTCACCACGGTTCCTGGATGTGTCCTGTCACAACAACCAATTCCCTTCCTGTAGTTTTCGGAGCATGCTCAGTGAGCGCTCACCCCCCTCCAGCTGGCCTCTCCCCCCCACCGCGAGAGCCTGTTTCTATCTGCCTGGCCAGCCCAGCGATGACTCAGCATTGACCCACTACAGAACATACACACACACTCATGCACAGACACACACTTCCTCTCGCCGTATCCCTCGGGCCCGTCTCTGTTCCCAGGGTTTTCCTTTTTCTTTTCATCCTCTCGCCTCTCTCTGGCATGAGGATCGCCAGATGTGATCGGATCCTCGCTTCCCTTTATTTTTACCTCAACTGAGGGCCACAGGGAGAACAGAAAGAGGCTAAAACTGCTTTGTTGTTCTTTCTCCGCTGTTATCCTGGAACTCTAACCCTAAGTTGATGCTTGGTTGCCGCATTATGGTTCTGTGGAACAACGTAGGCAAGTCCAAACAAACTGGAAAACACTCCATCAGGACATGAGTCAATGCTTCAGCATTCTTTCCTTTCTTTCACCCTCAACTTCCGCTCATGTCTTTCATGCCACTTAAAAGTAATCTGACACCTCAAACACCATGAGGAGCCAATGAAACGCCGCATGGAGCAACTTATGGATAAACTGCCAAACACTTAAATCTGCTGCAGTTCCTCAGACAAGAAGAAATAAACATAGCCTGACCAATTCACCTCTCATTTTATACCAAAATGTGTCCATTTTGTCCCTTCCAACTCTCATTTCCTGTACATAATCTGATGGACATAAACCATCAGATCATGTCTCTTTGTAGTTATTAAGTGGTTTTATGAATTATGGGGATAAATGGTAATAAATATGCTCAAATCTAATTTAGATTGTAATTTAGTTATCTAATGATGTCTAAAAATTTTGTGTTAACCCTGTTTCGATTGGTTGAGGCTCTAAATCTCATTTGTGACTTGAACGGTATAAAACGGTGAACTCCAGATCAAACCCAAATAAATCCAAGAAAAATTTGCTTGATATTTCAGAAGACACTGAGTAGCTGAAGGTTGGTTACTGAGGTCAGAACCAAAGAAACCCAAAAGAACTGGTAAGGAAAAAAGCAAATATATACCAGGCCAAAGGTGCAACATGAGCATAAGAGAGAAAAAGAGCCCTAAAAGTGAGATTCGCCTCAAAATTATATCTGAAAAATCAACAAAAATCAATGTGTGCACCATTGCAATTCCAACATACTTCTTAGAGGCAATGCATGCATTCAGTTTCTGTAGGCAAACAAATTGAAATTTTGTTGCCATTGATGTCACCAGACTTGAGGTGGATTGTAGAAACTGAGATGCTAAACCTCACAATCAGCGGTGACGACATTGAAATATTGGAAAGAAGCCTTGCTGCATTTCTCAAATAATTTGGAAGACGATTAGAAACAATATACTTATAAAAAGCAACACTTAATTGGAACTGGTAGTGAAGTAATTATGTCAAAAAAAATGATAATTAAGAACATTTGGCCAAATAATTTAAAAGAATATTAACTTTTTAACATTTTGGGTAATTTTTAAAAAACTTTTTGATGCCAAACATGAAAATCTGATGGTTTTGTTCTAGTAGAGGATCACCAGGAACTGAGCCTAACATCTAGTAACATGAACTGCTGCTGAAGTGCATCCAGTGAAAACTCAGAAGAATTGAGCAAATAAAACCCAGGAAATTTCACTTATTTCACCAGAAAAGGGATTAAATTAAAATCCACAAAGACCAACACTTATACAACACAGAGATAATTATCAGTGCAACTGGTGGAAGCCCAACTGCAGGGAGGTCCTATTTATATCTGCAGAGCCCGGTATCAGCTCTCACACACCACTGTGTGCTCCCTGTAACCCTCGGTTGGGAACAGCTTGTTTGATGAACACACACTCATGTGGTCTCTGAGCTTTCGGGTCAAGTATTCATAGCAGGCGACTGAAAGCACCGACTTCATGCTGAGCGTCATGCAAAAACCGCCTGAGATGCAGTTTATTTCTCATTCATGCAAGACGCTGACTATGAAATATAATGGCAATAATTTAATAATTGTTCTGGTCTAAAAGCATATTTCTGTCTATCTACAAAATGGTAATCCTTCTTTAATGACAATCAAGTCACTGAAGGACTCCAGAGGACTCTCTAAATTATAGAATACTAGATTATTCTCCCTCTGTTTCAGCAAAATGTTGAATATTTGATGTTTGTTATATTATATTAAATTCTATGGTCTGCAGATGTTACAGCCTGCCAGATTTTATCACTGTGACACAAGTAGGTTGCATCTCTTCAGAAGTACACAAAATATTCACAATTACAGGTTTTTTCTTACGCATGGTCAACTGGACAATATTACGCATGGTTCCAACAAATATTCATGCATTTACACACTTTTCATTTACTTTACTGTGCTCTACTCATTCTAACATTTCACTGGCGGGCTTTGATTATCTGTGTGCTTTACAAATCATGAAACAACACAGCGGTTATGTTGGTTTTCTGAATTGGAGTAAAAGGCTTTTTCAGCTTTTCTTCTCATCAGATCTACACCAAGTAGGGGGAGATTGTCTTTGATTTATTAAATCATATTTTGAGATCTGTGATTGGTTTTTATTTGTTTGCAAAAAACTACAAAAATTGTGGGACATAAGCCCAGATTGAATTAAGTCTAGAAACTTTAGCCTTTTATCTTTTTAACCAATTTTTATCCCGATTCCAGATGGTTCAAGACCGCATAAGAACCGGAGAAACAAAATAATACTTTTGATATTTGACATAATTAACAAAAAGATTTTATGCAAAATCCAACTCTGAACAACCTTGAGGAACTGCTTCACATATTTATTGTAACAAGATCTTTAGTTATGAGATTCAGACTTTATCCAGCGAGTCAGCAAATAATTTCCTTACTGATAATCTGGGTTTTTCCACAGAAACAGCTGTGAGTTCATTTAACTGATTTGGCTTGGTTATATTTTCATCAATGAGAGCACTGCTTGTTGTACTGGATTAATATCTCAACAACTCTTGTGCACTTCTCCTTTTTCAGCGTTTTAGATTTGAGTACTTTTCAAATTTTTATTAGCAACTGAATGTATGAAGACAAAGACTTTCCAGATATTTAACAACAGGAGATTTTATTCAAATCCTGTTTTATAATTATGAAAGTTCACTGGATAGATGGATGACTTATAGGCAACATTTTCTACTTTTGCCGTTTTTTAGCAACTATTTTCTGCTACAATTACTTACACAAACAACAAACTTCAAGTATTTCTCCACTTTACTAATCAGTTTAATGATTTTTTTTTCCACTTTCAAGAGAAAACAAATTCAAAAGACCCGGTTTGCATCTCAACAAGTTTGTTCCCATACTCCGTACAGTTTGGTGGTTTACTCCTGCCAAAATGGGATGTGCTGCTAATTGAGATTACTCATTAGGTAAAATGTAATTTACAACAAGCCACATCCGTCTGACCTTTTTATAGCTCCGGCCTTGTTGCAGAGATCGGCCGGATTCAATCTGTTGCATGTGACTCAATTAATCTGCATGGCATCAAGGCCCGCTTAAACATCAAAAGCTCCAGATTTTCCTGTGAAAACCAACCGAGGGGGGAAAAAATTAATTAATAAAATGCACCAACATGTGCACCACAGACCCCAGAAGAAAAAAAAAAGGAAATTTTTATTAGCGCCTCTGAATTTTCAGTCTGTGAATCACTGAATGAATCAGAGTGGTGGATAGATTTACAGAGGAAGAAGAGAGGCGGTGATTTTGTCAGAGTGGGAGCTGTTCAAAGAAAAAGGCTGGAAGGAGAGAGAGATATCAAGCATGGAAAGGAAGAGGAGGAGACAGAGAGACAAAAATCACAAGGATAGCTAGAAATAATGAGAGGGCAGGCAGCAAGCGAGAATAACAGACAGGCGAGGAGGCGAGAGGAGAGGAGATGGCGCCAAGTTTGCGGGTAAAGGTCCAGGTGGCAGAGCAAGAGAGGAACAGAGACGAAAGGATCTCGACTCTGCTCAGCCTGGGCAGCAATCACAGAAACAGGAAGCCCTGCCCTGCCCTGGCAAGCAGCAACCAGCGCACACAGGCAGAGGCAGTGTGTGCACACACACTCACACAAAGGCACACCAGACCACGGCGTCATGTCAAGACCCAGGGAGATGATTCAAGAGCTGCTGAAGGAAGACCTTTTGTGCTGAGCTCTACAACAACAAGCACCGCTTGTAAAAACGTCTCCTGTCACATTTGTTCACTGTGATAATAAAGACACTGTGGAAGGATTATTATATGAAAACATCAAATCGACCGCTTCCTCCTGCAAAGGCCAGAAAAACATCTTGGATGAAAACCCAGCAAAAGCCCTCATGAATATTTAGAAGAACATGTTTGGGGGTTTTTTGTGTGTTTTTTTTTTAAAGCAAACACAGATGGACCAGTTGTTTCATGCTCCATCTAAAGCCGACGCCTGCAAAAAAACGGAAACTCATTCAAAATAACACAGCAAAGCAAGTCTACTGCTCTGTTTTCATGCAAAAAGCCAAACTTGATCAACTCATTTTACACCTATGAAGCTAATGAGTACTGAGCTAAGCTAGCTGCTGCTAAAGTTACACACTGAAAGTAGAGATGCTCTTGAAGATTTTCAATAAAGTTGCACTATATTTAAAAAAGATGAAATTTCCATCCTGTATTTCTGAAATCATCACGACGTTCTCAAAGCTCTCCTTGAGTTTTAGTGTCCTGGTCACAACATGTGGGTGATATGAAGCATCATTTTGTGGTACTTGTATAACAAAAAAAGCTTATAAATGACAAAAAAAATCTATTGTTTATTTTTTTTTTCATTAACTGTATGGATTTGAGTGCCTGGCACAGCATTGAAACACAAATTCTGTTCTTGAAAAACATTCAAATTTGAAATACGCTTCTTCAGGATGCCACTTACTTAAAAAAAGTGTAATTTATGTAACATAGTAACTGCATTTATTCATGTTTTGAAATTTACTGGTATCCATTGACAGTTTCGTGGAACAAACAGTGGAGGAAACAACCCAAATAATGATTATATGTTAGTTTTGTTTATTTTTTTTACCATTAATAACTGAAATTTCACAAGACAATGACATAAATCAAAGTTCTTATGATAAATGTATTATGGGCAAGGATAGTTTGAATGAAATATAAAAAATACTAAAAAACAGCTATAAGCACAGTGTTTCATGTGTTGAAATTTCCATTATGACTGTGATTTAATATATTATGTAGCCTTTTATGTGGCAAGTTGCATGTTTTCCCCAAAGCATGCATGTTAGTTATATTGGCCACTCTATTTTGCCCTTAAATGCAATTGTGTGAATGCATGGCTGTTTGTGTTGTTCTGTGACAAACTGGTGACCTCTTCTCTCACCCAATGACCCCATGAGACCCTGCAAAGGTCAAGGATGAGGAGAAATTTAGTGGTTGAAAAAAAAGTTTGCAAAGTGTGGCCAGTATTCAATTTTTTGATTGATTGACTACAGGAAGCTATTACGGATTATTTTTGCTTGTTTGTTTAAGCCGATAAAAATTTACAGTTTAATCACCTCAACTTAGTAGATCAACAATACTTTAGTTAACGTGATGGTTCCTATTTAGAATAATATTAAAAAGCTAGATTATAATAAACAGCCTCAAGCGATACATCCTGTAAAATAGACTTCATTAATTACGATCAAAACTGAAAACACTGAGCACCTCAGGCCATGTCAGTTCAGTTGAGGACTTTTGCATGAATAATTATTTGGAAAATTTGAAGATGGAATTGACCGTCGCCTGTCACCCAACTGATATTTGCTGATTTTTTAATGGTCATTGGTGGAGATTTTTATATTAATTCTGTAAACTTAAACTTCAAGTCCCCTTAGATTTAATTCCTGGTTGTAAAACTGTCCTTGAGTCAAACAAAACAGAATTTTGTTCCATGCTCACTGTAAGTGGATGTTGGAATGACAATAACAGTCAAAGTTAGTTTGTAAATCTGCCAATCCAAAACCGTGGAGATTATTGCAAGCAATGTTAAAACATGACAAAGTTATCAGAGCTCAAAATGATTGACTTCATGTTGAGGTTAAGAACTGGATTGAAGAGGTTTTTCTTCGTTGGTTTTAGGATGATGTATGCTAAACTGGCCACTTATCAACATCCCAATATGTATCATCCTAAACTTTTAAATGAAACATTCTGACAAAGGTTAAAGTAGATCAGTTGGTGAACTACTTGGATTAGGACCTCAAAGAGTGAAAGAAAAAGTCTGACGTGATGTTTTGTCAACACAAACTTGAAGTTCGTCCCTTTTTTCTAATACATAATCCAAACTTGTTGCAGGCCGCAATGTGTTGAAAATATCAATCCGTTCAAATCTCTAAAAGGAGTTTGTTCACATGTGAAACATGTTGATATTGTTAGTTTTAAACAATTTGTTTGGCTCTTGGGATAAAAAATAAAAATAAAAAATCACCAAACTTTCAGGATGAATGAAACGAGTCACAGTAAAGGTCCTCAAGTTCAGTCCTACTGTCTACGTATCCCTTCTGCAACACACCTGAATCAAATGTTGGACTTCCCTCATCAGCAGTCATTCATTGAGCTGCAAAGCCATGGTAACCAACCATTTATCTGATTCAGGTAGGAGAGTCATGACAAAAACTTTTCCTGGATGGTAAATCGTCCTAGAAGTTGCAGCGATAAATAATATTGTTTTGACTTCATTTTCAAGTAAAATAATGGCGTAACAAGCAAGTACATCCTCTCAAAGATTAATAAACTTTAATTCCTAATGAACATTTAACACTGGCACTGGAAGAAATTTTATATATATATATATAACACCTAAAATAAAATGGATGCTGAAGTCTCTGAACAAAACTGCCCTTCAAAAAAGGGGCTTGTTGAGACCAATTTGTTAGAAAAAAAGGCATGAGGAAAAGCAATCTTCCAAATGGAAATTACTGAGCTTGCTTTAATTTATTATGCAATTAATTGATTTATTGATTACTGTGACAGGCTTAGATTCAGGTGTTTTGGGGAAGGGCGGTAATTCTCCACGACTTGAGCTTAATTAAGCCATTAACTGCACCACTATTGAGATATGACACTTAATAGTTTAGAGGCTCAAAAATATAAATATTTAATTATCAGTTATTAGTTTTTTATTATCAGTGTCAATTTATTCACAAAACATTTAAAATCAAGAAAAATTACCCAAAGCTTGAATATAACCCGTCTAAAAACGATCTTAAACTATTAAATAACTAATAAACATTGGAGAAACAATAGGGTCCTATCAGGTTGTCCTCACAATCCAGTATTATTTGAATCTTTTCTCAGAAGAAAAATGCCAGGAATCCTCTCCACAACAGCCACTATTCAGCATTGTTTTGTCAGGCTGAGCAGCCGGGACTCACTGGAAGCCAACACACCAGTTAACACGAACTGACATGAGGTGACCTTTCTCCTCGTCCCTTTCACTTCATGTTTTATACTTGAGTGGAAAACGCTGCTGTGCAACAAACAAAAGTGGAACAACCTGACATTAGCTGCACGCGGCTAAGTGTTTTCTTCTACAAATCGTTGGCTGATTGATTGGCTGCATGAAAGCAGAGGGTGACGGATAAAAGACCTGCAGTTCGGGATGGGGCCCTGACGCTCCGGGTTCCTGTTTGCGTGAAGTGAGATGTGAAAGAGCTTTGATGGCAAACAGAGCAGAAAACGAGACACGCGCACCTTACATAATTGAAGAACATATTGTAAGGGAGGAAGCAGCGCTGAAACATGAGATAACTTTGGGCCCGAGTTCCCACAACCCGAGGAAGGCATCAGCTGATTAAGGCCGCAACAAGAGCTTCTGCCTGTTTCACACTGAAAGCTTGCAGTTGATGCATTTGATCTTAAAGAGACATTTGTGGAAGCCCACTTCTAAAACCTAATGACATAATAAACTTCTAACACCTTGTTGAAAAAGAAATCCCCTCAGAAAGCTTCAATCCTTTGTTTTGCACTCACAGCAGGGGCCTTCAACACCACACCAAAGAGTAGAAAACCCACTCTTCTTAAAAATGAGCTCAACACCTGATAGTCAGGTGGGCTCAGTTGGATTGGGGACCAAAGTTGCAACATGTGTTAAATTTTCAGTTGGTGTGGTTCGCTTTCACAATGCACTGTCAAATGATCCAAAATGTTCCTCCCCTCGCCTGTGGTGGCGCTGCACCAAGAACTACTGCAGGAAATTACATGAAAACCTCTGAAGAAGACAGAGTGCAACTTCATTCTTCACAAAATGCAATAAAAAATGGAGTACTATCATTTTAGCGATTGTAGGATTTTTCTTTTGTCTTTGGTAAGAGAGCACAAGACATTTCTCCTGCTAGCGCTAAACTTGTGCGTTTATTTTGGTGGCATTTACCCAGAATGCCCTGTTTCAACGAGCCAGAGTTCAACTGCGCATTCACACCTCCTCAAATGAACTGGACTTTGTAGGGAAACAGACTAGAGTTTGCCTACTAAACAGCGCTGGTGTGAATACCAGCAGTATGTCACTTAATATGTATTAACAAGTCCAAACAGAAAAAGACTGGAGCATTTTTTAACAATTTATTTCCCTAATGCTTGCAAATAATGAAAAATAATCAACATTTTTAGCACATAGGTACAAAATAAAAGTAGGAAGCAGAGCAATGGCAACACATTGGTATGTAACGAGGGGTACGAATCGCAGAACGGCCAAATAAACCCCGAGTCTTTGTGCTCCACCTCTTGTTTATTGTTGTATGTATAGACAAAATACTGCCAAGTACACAGAGCTTTTGTTTTGGCTAAAATATTCTCTTGCTCTCTACTGCATTCCCACAGCAATAACACAATGCAGCTATTCTTAAGACACACAGAAATAAAGTCAGGGCCACTTTCTGGCCGTTTCCTGTGGCGTGGGAAAAGGACGGAGGCGAAACCGCTTGGAAAGGTAGCAGCAAAGCTAGGGAGCTGGTTCTGTGATAATAAATTATTTATAATACACTGCTAGACATGTTGACATGTATAGGATGCCCTAAAGTCACATAATGACATGGAAAAGCTGAATTGATAGAGCTTTTAGATAAGAGGAGGTGAAAAAAATACTTCTGGGCTTCAGAGCTGTCAAAGTACAATAACTCATAGTAATATGTGGTTTATTATTTAGTAATATAAAAGTGACAGGGGAAAAATTGTTTGAAAAAAAAAATTGAGTCAAATGAGTCAAAATTTATATGATGACTAAATGCCGGGAAAGTTGTTATTTAATGCCGGTTTTTGCTCACATTTCTATATTACATCTCTCAGGATGAGTAAAAGAAGCTAAGCTAGTTCACTGATAACCTGGTGTTAACTTCAATTAACCTAATTTAAATACCAAAAATGGGGATATAGTGGCAATGATTGGGTTTTTTATTCATAACCTTCTCATATTAGAGCGACATCTTCACTTCCTGTTTTGAAGTATCTTTAAAAACACCCATCTGTTCCCAGCAGCCTTTTGCTGGAGAATCATTAGAGACAAACACGGTCAAATCCTGCAAAGTAGCGCAAAGGTTGCTGAATGAAAATGTTTTCATGGTTTCTGCTTTTGCAACTTTGTCATTCCCAACTCCAATGCAAACCTCTGCATGCCCTTGGATTCACTGAAACATTTTTTGGTCCATTTTAAGCATTTTTCTCTGCGACTCAAACTCACCTCAACCCCTTACTGGAAATCTTTGAACCCCAGGCTACGTTTCTGAGAAACCAACAACAACAACTCATCATTCATGACTCGGCTGAGTCAAATCAGACAATTTCAGCCAATTCAAATATTTGAGCGCAACAAGCATCTCCGCCATGACTTTATGAATGAGTCACCCTCCCACCATCCCCCTGCTTGTAATGTGCTTCTGATTCATTGTGATTTGTGAAATTCATGGTAAGACTGAAAATCTTCAACGCTGTCTTCTGTGTGTGTGTGTGTGTGCGCGTGACTGTGTGTGAAGGGATTTGGTTGAGAGATAATTGACTCCTTCAGTCACTCTGATCTGCTGTGAATCATCTGCAGCCATCTGACTTCCTGGAAGGCTATTTCAGGAGTTATAAACTTTTCCACATTGGGACTAATGAGGAGCCACTCCGAGTTTTAGAGTTCGCTCTTACAAAATACCAAGAACCGCAGATTTCTGCATCAGTAGCATATTCTGCATTTGAGTAAATGCTAACATGATGCAAACAGGGTATTTTCGCGTGAGGATGAGATCCTACTTTCACTTCAGTTGAGGCTCAACTCCTATTTCTGCTAAATACACACACCACAGTAGATACTCGGTGTGTGTGTAAGCACCAATGAGACAATTATTTTCACTGTCGTCACTTTTCTATTTATCTGATTTTGGGTTTCGCTAATAAAACATAAACTACCCACATTACAGGGATTTTCACCCAACGATCTTGTTTGAAAAGTGACTGAAGCTTTGAACTGATGATCAAACTAACTGATTAAAAGTCCTAAAACAGTTTCAGCCTGGGGACTGGACAGATCCGTTTAAGCACACAGATTTCTCTTCACAAGTCTGAATGCACAACCTGAGGAGGAAACCTGCAGTCTACAGGCACATTCACATTTTTTAGCAACATCCTTGAAGTGATGCAGATAAATCGAACCTATAATCAAAATTCTTCCAATGAAAAAACAGATTTGCTCTGATGTAAGCACGCGCAAGTACAGCGACTTTAAACAACACTAATTGTAAAGCACACTCAGGGACACTGCAGGGCTAAAAAGCTGATATTTATGCATTAACAGCAAAGTAAATCAGATACTATAAATACACACTTACTGCAAAAAAAGCATTTTGTAACCTGAAAAAAAAAAAAAAAAAAACACATTTTCAGTTCTTTGCATGCATCTGGGTTTTATTTTATATTTTCTCTTCTGGCAGAATCTGACCTGTATTTGCCTGCTAAGTTATCCCCCGAATTAGCGCCAATCCTTCTCATCTCACTCTTTTCACGCTCAGATCCCCTCCCTGAGAGGCCACAGTGGGTCAGATCTTTCTCGTGGTCTCACTAGTGGATTTCTTAGAACCCCCTGAGGGAAACGGAAGAGCTGATGTCTGCGATAACATCTCAGCTAGAGACATGGAACCATGACATTGCCTGATATGCAGCTGATACTCGGGGTTACAGAGTGTGACACATTTTCTAGTTTGTGTTTCTGCAATGCCTGTTTTGCTTGTGCATGACTACAAGCAGGGAGAACAAGCTGCAGGAGGCTCGAATTGACAAAAATAAAATTAAAAAATGGTTTAATTTCCAAGAAGATGCTTTTTTTTTTTTCTTTCAAGGAGATTTATTTTCAGAGCACAAAAGGGCCAACCAAATAATCTTGTCAATTTGCAGAAAACCTTGTTATAACCCCACTGATCAAGTGTCATGCCACTATATGGGGGAGAATCCCAGGATACTCATAGCAGGACAAATGCACAACAGAGTTACTCTAATGTGCCACAAGATTCAGAGAAGAAAATTCAACTTCATCAAATTGTAGTAATTCAGTTTTAAGGGTTTTACTATATGGTTAGCATGAGGATCAACTCAGAAAATTTCAAGAGAACACTTAAAGAGCAACAAAAACAATTAATTTATGACTAGAAGTCCAAAGTAAGAGTCCAAATTATAAAGAGCTTGAAGAAAAAAAAAAAAAAAGCAAAGAATTACAGAGATTTTGTCTAGGCCTGTCTTTTTCCAAAGAGAAATCTGCGGGCGAGTAAAACCCTGGAAAGCATGTTAGCAGACATTACTTCCTCACCCTGGGGCACGTCTGTCTCTCTTTTGTGTTCAGTGATTCAAGGTGAGATAGCGATTGCATCTAAATGACTAAATCTTGCAGGAACCTAAACCTCGGATGGGTTCTGGTATTACTGCAAACTCTAAATGTGTTTCAAAACATATGGATTGGTTAAAACCTAGTAAGAAAGTCAATATGACATGACAGAACGCTAGTTTTACACTGCGTTTGACGTATAGGTTAGTGTTTTTCTGAAGTGTTTTTCAGTGAATACTTGCATCATGTGATGCTCACCTTAATACAGCAGGGACGAGAACAAGGCCAGCTCACTGCGTTATAAATATTTAGACATGTTTACTTTCTTTTTTAAACTCCGTGAGAACCTGCTTTTCCTACAACTACTTACGACAGACTTTTAAAACACCAGCTTGTGGCCATTTTGCAGGAGGAAGAGGTATCAGATGCAACATGCATACGTGCGTTCACAGTCTTCACAGCAGAAAAGCTCTAAGCTGCAGAATCATTTTGCAGCAAAAAGTGTTTATAGAAACGTATCAACAATCTAGCTTGATCATGTTTCAGGAAAACATTTTGCACGTCAGTTTATGCATGTCAGCAATTAATAATTTCAGTTATTTCCACAAAATTTTAACAATCAACTTGTTACTTGTAATATCTAATGCATCTAGTGCTACCGCTTT
The DNA here is from genome assembly GCA_903066825.1 of Alfaro cultratus. NCBI lineage: Eukaryota > Metazoa > Chordata > Actinopteri > Cyprinodontiformes > Poeciliidae > Alfaro > Alfaro cultratus. Next base: position 70,319 of record CAEFZX010018060.1, read on the forward strand.
TTAAAGTGGTGCTTGCATGCAACTGGATAAGATTTGAAAGCCTGACTTTTAATTAGACATGGGCAGGTGTGAGATTCTCACAGTGTGATAACATTAACGCTGCTTCACAGCATTTAAACAAAAATACTAAACAACAAATAATAATATGATCCAATTAAAACAGAAAAATAATTATTCTGACTGCTGTTAAAATAATAATCCCATAATATATTGTGCATCCCTAGTTTAGAATAAATCTCCACTATATTTATTTGAGCTATTTAACTTTTATAGCTCTTTATACAACAATTATCTGTAATTAGCTCATTAGCTAGCTTTACTTGCTTAAACGGCTAGCCTGCAGTCGGATGCTTGCCGGTAGTTTTCTGACTTCTGTTTTTAAACAGCATTAACAAGAGGAATGTGTGGCGTCTCTTTAATTTCCACACCACAACTATCTGAGACGAGTGTAGTAGAGTTCTTTCAGGCAGCTAACAAGCAGTGAGCAGCAAACAGTCAGGAATGGGCAATTCGGCGTTACACTAGGCTCCACACAACTAAACAGAACTGTCAGTCTATCTTATTAAAAGTAAACTTATAATTACTTTAGTAACAATTTTGCTGTAAACTTTCGATCCTGCAAGTAGCACAGCAAAGATGTGTCTCAGTAAAGATGCACGATTGTTAATTTAGACTCTTTAAAGCCAAGAATTGGACTTTGATTTAAGGCAGTCATAAAACATAACAGTAAGCCTACCAGAAACAAGAAAACAAATGGCCTGACCTAAATCTGAACCTTGGAATAGGCCAGTGAAAATGCCAGGAGTCTAAAACTGAACGTACTGATGACAAACATAGGGAAACTGAGCCAGGAGACACACATGGACCCAAACAGCACTGCGTTGGTTGGCCGGACACTCAGCAGCGGCTCATAAAACTAAATATCTGCTTCCTCAAATGATCCTGCAAGAACAAAAAAAAAATCTAATTGCATCCATTTTAATATACAAATAATGATAGGAACAAAGTAGGTGGACATGCACGATGCGTGACATGACTTCAGAGTTGCGTCATCACCATGGTGACCGGAGACAGTTCTGTGCCAAATTTTAGTAAAGATAAAAATAAAACACTGACAGGCAGCACATGTTTCTAAAGTAGAGAGTTTAGCTATTAGTTGACGGTTTTGTTTTTCTGACAGACTAACGATGCAATGAAAGTTCAGGAGTTTTAACATGATGCCTATCTTATATATATATAAGATATATATACTTATTTTTAATTTATGTGCAAAAACATCTGCGTAACACCAGTGACGTGCAGAGGGAGACCCTTTAAACTGCACGCCACCACATTTCTGCACTATGTTTGCTCGGAAAAGAAGCAAAAATGTTTTCAACTTCGCCACTTCAACAACCGCAGCTGGTAATTTTGGACGTCAGAAACTTTAAAAGTTCGTCACGCAGCAGCAGTTTTAGGAGCGAGAAGGTGGGAAAAGGTCTGCGACGCGTACTCACGTTCTCCGTTATCTCGGACGGGCACCCACCGCAGCACGACGACTAACCACCAAGTTGGACTTCGCATAACGGAAATGTGCAGAGAGGCATCTAAAGTAGCATCTGAGCGCCGAGCGGGAGCAGAACAAAGTGGACTTCACAGGGAAAGGTTCGCATGGAAAAGCCCCTCGCTTTCTCTCTCATTGTGTCTGCATGCGACTGGCCTTCCACGACAAAAAAGAGGAAAAGAAACTTTCAGCCACGAACTTGATGTTCATTTCCGCCGTGTAAAAAAAAAAATGCCGCGGTCCAAGCGAGTGAGAAGCAGCTGTCAAGATGGACGGCGTACAGCCTATCACTTCCGGTTATTGTACTTTCAAAATAAAAGAATTGTTTGTTTTTTTTGGTCGCTGAAAAAAATAATTCTGACTTTAATCTCTGATCTCTCAGAATTGTCACAATAATCTCAGAATTCTCAATTTAATCTCTGATATTTCTTTTTTTACTTTAATTTTAAAATTCAGATTTTTTTCCCCCTCAGAATCCTTATAATATCAAAATTCTGACTATTTCTCCAAATATTTAGGATTCTGCAAAAGGGCTCATGAGAGCAACCAGTTTCAGTGATAGAGATGTGAGTTGTGCAGGAGGACAACACACTTCCTGGAGAAACATGCCGGGTTGAAGGCCCGTATCCTCTACAAAGAGAAAAGGCATAAATAGGTTTTATAAACCTAATTTATGCTAAATGTTGTATCTAAATGTCAATGCTTGAAGTTTTATTTTTCTTTTTTTTCCCAACCATGATTAGAGAACCGTTTCAAATGTTTTGTACTTCTTGGTTCCAGGTTGGAAATATATCTTCTGAAGTACCTTTAAAATCCAATATGGCGTACACATTGAAATAAAGTTTGTGATAGTTGTAATAAATTCTTCCAAAACATTTCTGACTGGTGGTTTCTCAGTAAATTAGCCACTCGTGTGGATCTGTTCAACCAGTATTTGTCTACATTTGCCACGTTACCTGAGAAAATAGAAAGATTAGAAATTAAAGTGGAGGTGCTTTTACAATAGGAGATAGCGTACAAAATCAAAATTTAAATTGCTCCATAAAAGAAAATGCAGATGATTTCTAGTTTTTTACCTGCATGAAAAATGACTTATCCTACTGTTCTGGGATGAGCACAACACAATGGATGGATGAATAAAACACACATATTACAAGCTGTGAAGGTGATTTTCAAAATTGTTTTAAAGCGTTTTGACATTACTGTTGTCGTGAACTATCTAAAAATGGGTAGTTTTATTTTGAAATTCCTTTTTCAGGAAGTAGCTCCTCTGTAGTCTTGCTGCAGCCCAGAGTATCAGGATCAGGAACGGAATGTGCAAGATGCAAAAAGTACTCAGACCTTCGCAAAAAGTCTTTATACTATTACATTTTTAAGTAGGCCCGCCATAGTTTTAGGTTGCATGTAAATAATCTCATGCACACATTTAATATTATTCGTATTTTCTGACATAAAGACTCTGTAAAGTTTCAGTTTAAGCTTTAAGGATGACATAAACAAGCCAACCCGCTCAAACTCAGGGGGGTGTAGTATCTCTATCAGCTTATGCAACTTGTTATAACCCCCACCCCTACACCCCTCCACTCACTAATTTACAATGCTTGATGAGTTGCATTTAAAGTACTTACGTTTGATTTCTATTGCTCCTCAGCAGCAAGGCACATTTTAAACATGTATCCATTAAAACCATGAAATGTATACTTTTATTCTGACTTTGTTTATCCAGATGGTTACCTTTTTGGGCAGAAGTGTGAACAGAAATGATGATCCAGACCAAGTTCTATCTAAAACTGTTCCACAGTGACACCTGGTGAGAGACAGGCTGCAGAGCATCAGGCACGTTTTGCGTTAATGACTGAAACTTACCGAGCCTGTGAGTAAATACAGGAAACAACAACTCAAACAGGAGTTCACCACGGGTTTCTGTGGCGTTATTGAGCATGTAACGCCACATTTACGCATGTAAATGAGTGCAGCCAGAGAGAACCCACACATGTATATATGGACTCCATGCAGAACGACCCCAGGTCAGGATTTGAACTTGGGACCTACGTGCTGCAAGGCAACAGCTCCACCATAGCAGATTCATTTCCATGCTCAGCTTTCAGGTTCGTAAAATACAACATCCAAGCTGATATTACAAAATTACATGAAGCACCAGTAAAAAGTAAAGTTGAAAATATGCTTGTGTCCTTGAAATATACTCTAACCCCAAATTGTGGCCAAAAAACACAGTTATAAAAATGGTACGAATTTGTCCCTCCAGCTGTGTTTTTATGTAACTATCCAAATTCATTTTCTTATTTTTTATTTCATAGTGGGGCCACAAATATCAAGTGACTTTTTACTCCAAAACAGACTTAGGCACACCCTTGTATTGAACTTCTGAAGTTCTTGTTTTTGTTGCTGGGAATAGAATAAAACATTTCGTGGACCAACATAATAAAAAAACACTTGACAAAAAGAGTTACTTTATTAAGGAAAACATCTGAGGCACATCCAATGCGTCGTTGGATTTACAATGACGCATGCTTTGTGTCAATAAAATAATGGACATTAAAATGACTGGGTTAAAAGAATAAACACCTAAATTATTTTGCTTTTTAAGTTGGAAAAACACGTGAGTACCTTGAATTGATACTGATTTTGATCTGCATGGGAAATGGTTTAGACACCACTCTAATATGACCTCTTTGGCCAGTTTCTGTGTCAAATTACATCTGATTTTATTCTTATATAGTGTTTTTGACATTCTTGGATGCACAGGGGAGCCCTTTATGACTCTAGAATACAACCGATTCCTTGAGAATCTCCCTCAGAGTCTGGAATGAGCTTTGCTTCACTGTCCTCTGAAGGCAAATATGCCTGGATGCAGCACTCTGTGAACAGCGATCTACTTTAGAAACAACTGTTTGTGGCTTATCCTCCTTGTGAAGTTTGTGACTTTCTGCACAACAACTGTCAAGTCAGCGGTCTTCCCCATGATTGTGTCAGCCATAACATCACATTTCTCTATTACAAATTTTTAGTTCTTGGTCTTAGATCATGTTCACATTTTCAGAAGCTAAAATTCTTATTTTAGAACCTAATTTTTCCTTAAAGTAATATATTAAGCGAAAAACTATTTTAAAAATTATATCCAGGTGACAGACTGCTGCATCCTAGATGCACAAAAGAGCATTATCACAGATCCTTCCTCTCAGTAGACTTTATAATTACACCCCTGCTATTTGAAGATTTTTCAGTTCTTGTATTGTTTTTTTGCACAAGTACATACACATATTTTGTACATTTTGTTTAAATAAATTACCCTAATCAGTTTCCTCTTTCTCTTAGTTTGTTAAATATAATAACTTAATTTTTTGCCCATACTGCACAATCTCTTATGCTTCTGTTTTTATATGATTTTTACTTTAGTTTGAATATTTATGCCTCTAATTGAATTTTCTGCTGGCTCCTGAATTTTCCATGCTGTGGAACAATAAAAGACATTTCAATTTTGTTTCTATTCTATATTTTTATTTCAGTAAGTGTAAGCCACAATCATCTAATTAGCAGAAATAAATGCTCATAAAGTGTCAGTAATAAATCTTTGTCTAATTTCTTGAACCGTGATTAAAACAATTACATATTTTAACTTAGCACCATGGATACATTTTAATTATGAAAACTCACACCTTCAGTGAATTGAAAATGCTTTAATAAGTGATTTACACAAAACATACATATATTTTTGTACCGTGGTATGACATTGTACTATTGCTTTTTCTCTAAAAATGACAGGAAAGTTCAATTATATAATGTAACACTGAAAATACAACATAAAAGGGAAAATGCATTTTTCTCTTTTGGCACCTTTTAAAAACATTTTACAGTCAAAATGAAACATTCATACATTCCTTTACCTTACAATTACATAAACATTATGTTTAAAAATCCATGTAAAACTTTAGATAACACGTTAAAAGTTATGTAGGTATTGGCATTAAAAACAAATCCTCATTGAACTTTTCCTATTGTCTGTCTGCACAAGCTGAGTGTTTAACTGGAATGATAGTGTGGTGCGTTGATGCAGAGTACAGTAACTTACTTATTGTCAAAAAGTGATTGCATTAAGATGAACCTTTGGCAACAAGGAAACGTAAGGCAATGTTAAAATCACGTGGAAATGATTACAAGTTGTTTATTCTCAAGAAAACATAAGGCACATAAAAAACAAATCAACTCTAAGATGGATAAAAAAAAAAAGTAAATAGCTTTAAAAGGCCCACTGTGAAGAAGTTAGTGTTCATTTTTAGTATGAATTAGCAAATATTTATATCCAAATTGAAGAAAGTTGGTCCAGGCCTACAAGACGTCTTATCAGTAACATTCAAAGTAAATAAGTTGTAAATACATTATCGAAACTCCAGACTGGATTGCGCATCAGACCAAGACAAAAACAGGAACTGGGACCAATAAATCCCGCGGATAAACCGCTTCCTTTTCCACGGAGCATGAGACTCAACGGGGAATAAATGACAAGCACTCTTATGACACAGCATCATCTGGCCGCTGGATAAGAGCGACTAAAAATAAAAAGGTTTCTATTGCCTTGATGAGAACATCCAGCTCCACACATGGTCCCCAGTGACTACGGCGAGGATGTTAGCAACCGCCAAGACCTCTGGGGAGAAACCCAGGGAGCTTTGAGTGGGGAACGCAAAGTGCTTTTGTTTTTATGTAGCAACGAGAACCTGGTTAAGGTGAACGGTTTCTGTATGTTGACTGGAATCAGAAAATCAGACTGAAAATGCTCCGAGGGCAGCGGATATGTCTAATTATCTGTTAACATCTTAATATTGCACAAGTTTTTCAACATTGCGTCGCTTTCCAGGCACAAACTACATTGTATTTTAATAGAAACAAAAGAAAACATAAAAATCCAAAAATAATCAAATTTAGATTAGCTGCACATATCGGATGCTCTCCATCCAATCTGTGCAGAAGAAGAATGGGAAAACATTTCAGTCTCTTTATGTGCTAAGCTGGTATTGCTAGATCTCTCAGATTATTTGTGTTGGCCTATAACTCCTGATAATAAACTACATTCAAGTTTGTGGTGAAAAAGTTTAAGAGGTATAATACTTTGGCAAGTCACTGTATATTGTATTTACTTTTAGTATTTTTCCAGATAACTAGACAGATTAGTAATCTTAACCCAAATGGTTGAAAACAATACAAAAAACAAATAGATGTTACAAACGTACAGGCAGCAACAGAACAATTTGCAGTGATTGCTGTAGAAAACACATTTTTCTGATTGAAATAACCTCTATGACCACTCTGTGAGTTAAGGAAAATCTGATAATTCCCTTCTTAAGTGTTCTTAATATTTTAAGAAAATTTCTGAGAAAAAGAGCATATTTTGTGCTTCTTGATTGCAGAGCAGACAGTGTCAGATAAAACCCCCCCCATCAGATTCCTCTATAGAAGACAAAATTGGAAATGGAAATCACTCCCAAATGTTTTGCTTTGTTTAAATAATAAGACTGATTTTTGACATCAGACTGTTTTTAATGTTTTGCTGTGTGGAAAGTTCAGGAAGCACTGCAGAATGATCCGAAGGGAATGACTGAACCTTTTCCTCCTCCGTCAGTCTACTGGCTCTGCAGCCACTGCGCTCTCAGCTCCTCCACCTCCCTGCCGTACCAGTCGTGGAGTTTGGAAAAGCAGGAGGTGTCAGGAGAGACAGGGCTCTCCAGAGACGCTCCTAACCGCCGTGGTGGCACTGGCGGAGCCCTCCCTCCGTCGCCCGCACATCCAGACACCATCCCAGTGTCTGTGCAGCCGTCCCAGGTCACGCAGGACAGCGCTGCCTCTGCCGACCCGTTAGCCGAGGCGGATGGAGGTTTGCTCCATGCGACTCCGTTCTCCCTGGAACTCCCGGAGATGAGCTGCACCTCATCCTGAAGGCTCTTCTGAGCAGAGTAAACGGCGGCCATGGAAGGAGTGCTTGACGATGACGAGAGGGAAGACGATGAAGATGAAGAAGAGGATGCCCCGGACCTGGATTGCGCCACTTGATTCCGCCGGGAAGGCTTCGGCCTGGCCTGCTGGCCTCCAGCTCCGGCGGCGTCCTGGATCTCCTCCAGCTGCTTCTCCAGCTCCTTCACCACCAGCCTCATGTAGTCGAAGCTGGCCCTCGACAGAGCCTTCACCCACGACTCCATGGCCGCCTGGTTCTCCGCTGCCAGCTTGTACACCCGCGCCTTGGCGCAGTCGAACTTGATGGCGAAGGCGAACTCCTCCATGGACTCGCACAGCTCCACGGTGCAGCCCTCCAGGACGATGACGCCGATGGGCTCTCGGCTGTCTCGCTCCTCAAAGTAGAAGAGCATGTTGCCCTTCAGGATGAACCAGCGGCGGTGATACGCCGTGTTGCGCTCGCCCTTTTTGAACAGGAAGCCAGTTTTGTCTGGTGGGGAATCACAGGTGGCGTAGTGCGCCACGCTGCGTTCGTTTAGCTTCATCTTCTCAGCCCTGTAGAGTCTTTATTTACCTAAAAGAAAAACAAACATCAAGAAACATCAAGACAGATTTTATTTATAAGCTACAGTGGGTTTTTCAGAGAGGTGCACTAACTTAGGGATGCATTGATTGCAGTTTTCTGCTTGATTGCCAATTACCAACCTTTTACCGATTCCAATTTTGTAGTTTTCTGAAATGTCGCTAAATACAGCAAGAAAGACGGCAAGTTGGTAAGAGTGGGGTGGCTACTGTTAACTGCAAATGTGCAGATATGATGCGGTGGGTCGGCCTGTCTGTCAAACCTTTCATGGAAGAGCAGAAGAGAACAGTGGATGATTTTAAACCTTTGCTGAGGTAGATAAAATCGGGGGATAAAACTGGCTTCACAAGCAAGTATTGGCCAATCACTGATCTCCCAAAGTTAAGGAAATCAAAGTCAATAAATCGGCACACTTCCCTTACAAATGTCATATTCTACAATAACAAATGTGACATTTTTCTGAATAGTGACACTATTACAAACCAATTAAGTAACATGGCTGATAACATGTATTCGTGCCATGTAAACAGGTGGATCATTTGTTCTGGATCCAGCAGCTCGCCCTTTACCAAACACTCAGACAGGAACACATTACATTTGTTTCAGCTTCACTACACTGGCTTCCCATCTGCCTCAGAGTAGATTTTAAACTTTTATGACTTGTTGAAGCTCTTAACATCCTTCCTCGATATTATTTTTCCGAGTTGTTGAGCTTCTCCAGACGCACCAGGCCCTTGAGTTTAGGTAGTCACTTACAGTTCCGGAAATTCAGATAAATTCAAAAATGCTTTCATCCCAAACGTAAATAAAATGTCATAACTCATATCATTTGGGTATCTTCAAAGAGTCACGTGGATGGTGATGCTGTTGGGAGGAAGGTGTCTGGATGATGTCATCAGTTATTGGTAAACACTGCTGCTAACCCATCTCATTTGCTCTTGCCGCTCCTCTTTAAATTTCTGAACGATTAAGCCGAGCAGGGAGATGTTGGAGTCGGCGATATAATCCTTACCCATGATGATGGTTTGAACTTCCCCCTTCTCTCCATGAAACCTCCTTTCCAACTCTCTTGATAACATTGTTCAGGTATTTTTTTAAGCTTTTCAGATGCTAATTAGCTCTTCCCATTTGTAAAAACAAGACACTGTTGCCATGGTTATGCATCATAGCAACTGTTTTAATACCTAAAAACCTGATCTTGGTATTACTTGAAATGGCTTTTGTGTGTTTAAACTTACAGTAACATCCTGTAGTCTCCTCCCTACTGGGATATTATGCTAAATCAGTGATTATAGGTTCATTTTCTCCCCAGTTACAGCACAGAAAGGTAGAAACAACCTGACTGGACCTTGAAAAGCCTGATTGTTGCATTTTTTTTTTTAACTCTGTATAATCACATGTCCACCAGTAAACCAGGACTTGGAACCTTCCCACTGAGTAAACAGCTACTAATCCCTGCTGTAAATTCACCTGCTGTAATGTTTCTGCAGTCGCAGCTCCTTGTTCAAACATGTCAGGACAAACAGAGGTCACCACTTACGTTCTTGTCTCATGTCCAGCTGACACCCAGCCCCAGTGCTCCCATCACATCTGGACTTCCCAGCTCATCGGTTCTCCACCTCCATCATCCGTCTCCTCAAATCCAGAGCAGAAAAAGCGTTAGACAGCTACATTTACCAGCACCGGCCAAGAGAAACGCGGTTTAAAACGGTCGGGATTAGCCGTTTCTTCCACCTCGGAGGGCTAATCCATCGTGTCTGTGGGAGTGGAGGGAAGGGTGGGGGGATGATTCAGCCCTCAGCGGGGCTGCTGGTGGGTCACAAGCTTTTGACGCATCAGCACTTTCCACGAACTTATCTCTGACTACTCAACAGTTTCATTAACGCAAGCAAAAGCAAGAGAAACTTTTGCTGAGCCTTCTGTGAAACAGCCAGCCTCACTCCCTGTGCCAACCAGCAAGAAGGTGGCATTTAAATCCCACTTAGTGGGAACAAAACTCGCATCCTGAGGGTTCCAGTTACAGCTCGTGAAAACAGGGCGAGTACCTGCAGGCAAAGACGACTCCTACCTCCTCCAGGCTGATACTCTCTGGTTTCGTTTATTTGTAGTTCTTTCTTTCTTTTTTCTTTCGTTCCTTTCCTCCCTGTCACGTGGCCAGTCAAAGGGGACGCTTGTTGTGCTGTACCAGGCGCGGCTCGCGTGGGCGGCTCAACTATCGCTCTGGTGAAGCGCTTGAATAAAGCTGTATCACAAAAAATATGCCCAACACGTCGTTGTCCTTGGAAATAAGAAGCCTCAGTATTTCCCCCCACACTCAAACAGCCGCCTGAAGCTGCAATAGTTACTTGAAAACATATTTAGACCATAGACGTGTCTGTTTTTTTTGCTGCAACGTTTTGCGGCATGTGTCTTCCATCTTTGCACATCTAGAAAGACATTTTTGCTCATTCCTCCTTCTCAACTCTAATGAACGAGCTATTTTAAAAATAAAAATATGGATGTGAAAATCTTCTTTTTAAATCTTTTCAGAGATTCTAAGTTATATGTAGACTTTGACTAGGCCAGGGGTTTGCAACCTGGCTCTTTGGACCTTCTCCACAATACCTTCAAATACCTTTTGCTAAAAAAACATAAATAAGGAAATATCTAATATTTTGAAAGGAAAGGAAGAAATACAGGGTAGCTTTTCCAGATGTTTAATTGAATAATTTATTTGAATTTTCACAACTGAATGACAATACGAGGATTACCGGTTACATTTTCTTAAATCTTTTTTTTTTTTTTTTTGTCATTAGGTTGGAAGCAGTGTGCTTCATTTACATCAGTTTTCATAAATATCAAAATCCCATGTAAGGATGTGTATCAATCGTGGTTTTGCAAAATTTTATGTTTTTCTTTCTTTATTTTAAACCTAAAAATATGGATAAAAAATATAAGTTGTCTATTTTCAAACTCTTAATAGCTCCTAATAAGCTTTAATTATCTGGTTTAAGTGAATAAAGGGCTCTTTGGATTGTAAAGGTGGCTGACCCCTGCATTAGGCCATTCTAAGAAATTACAATACCAGAGGCATCCAACACTAGTTACAGCACAGTTTATTGTTTCCTTTCAATTGTTTTTTTCCCTTCTTACAATTTCCACTCTTCCATCCAGACCAGATTTGTAGAGTGCACAGCAAATATTAGTCCTGTTAACAGATTTTCTCACCTGAGCGGCAGATCTCTGTAGCTCCTCCAGAGCGTCTGTGGTCCTCTTGGCTGCTCCAGTTCAGATGGCTGACTAGGTCTTGGTATGTTTTTGGTTCCACTGTTCAGGTGATGGACTGAACAGTAGTTCTGGAGAAATTTAAATCACATTTTTTATTTTAGAACTTAAAACTGCTTTAAGTTTTTCCTGAGCTCTTGTGTGTTGCTCATTCTTCATAGTACTGTTTCTAAATGTTCTCTAACAAACAGGACAGCTGTGTTTGTGCTTAGATTAAATTAAAAAAGAAATTATATTTACTAATTACTTGAATTCTGAAGGCAACTGTTAATATCAAGTTTTATTTAGAAGTATTAGGATAGCAATGTACTGCATATGTTGTTATTTTATTTTATTTGGTGAATAAAGGGTTGAAAACAAATATCCATTTTCTTTCCACCACAAAATTATGCCCTGTCTTGTGACAGTCTAGTTACCTGCATTAAAATAAATCATGCAAAAGGAAGCTTTGAGATATTGTTCTTGAGTAAGATAGTTCATTAATTAGTAATTTAATTGGCAGAGATTTCTTTCACAGACAAAATGCCAAGAACATTATCTATAAGTCCAGTGGCTCAACACAGTTTTATAATCTTAGGCATTAGTAAAAAAAAAAAAAAATCAATCAGGTAGCTGTAGCTCATCCAGAATGCTGTTGCCAGAGTCCTTAAATCAATGCACTTTGTGAAAGGTCAGATTTTAAAATCATTTCATTGTTCAATACTGAATGTTCTTGGACAAAAATACAATAAAATGTGAGTTGGAAGAACTGGCCATCAGAGGCCTGTTCATGGGAGCATTTTGCTCCGTTTCTCACTGCCTGAAAGCCTGAGATGTGCAGAAATTATTCAGTTCTTTTAATTGAAATAGATGACATAATCTCGAGTTTATTTGATCAGATTTTGGCTTTAGAGCTTTTTTGCAAAATGCTTAAATATTACTCACATTTTAAATGTTTTTCGTTGTGCACTCATGGATTACTTTGAATCCATGAGTGCACAACATCAGTTAGTTTTTCACCTACTTTAACTGCTTTCATTCAAGTCACTTCAAGATGCATTTGCTGGACTAAGTAGATTTAGTCAAAATAACCTCTTTTTCCACACACATGGTAGCCAGATATCAGAACAACCAATCTGCAGTTGTACTTGAAATATGTTTTTTATGAATATCTGTCAACATACACACGTCAAAAATTAGGAATTCAGAAAGCTCTAAAACAGCTGACAGGCATTACTTCAGTAATTGACTAACATGTTTTCAGAGAGAACTTGTTTACATATTTATTAGAATTGACAGGTATTTTAAACATGTCAAAATTAGTTATTTTATCTCCGGTAAAAAATTATTCTTTAGTTTCTCTCTAGTCTATTCAGATTTACACAAAATTATGAAAGTTTCAAAAAAAAAAAAAAAATAAAATAGAAATTTCCAGCATCAACAATATAACCCTTGAGTCACAGCAGAAATTAATGCTGTGTACATTACGTGTGTTAACTCTGTAACAACGAAACCAGAGATATTTCCCAACATACACAGAATAAAACATTAGTAAGGGTTTGAGCTGTCACAAGAGAAAGTATCATGCTGAAAACAAAGGAAACCAGCTTAGACTTGGTGAAAAGAAATGTCGTTGCTCACAAAGAAGAAAAAAGCCAGACAATGTTATCAGCTTTCCCAAGTGTCAAGAACTGGAGTTAAGAGAATCAACAACAAACTCCCCTCATCACAGGACAAGCCTAGTAGAGGAAGGAAGCCAAAGATTATAAAGAACTAGAGAGAAATGTGTGTAAAATCCCTTTCTGACTAGATAGAAATTGTAGTCTAAAAGAGGATGATAGCTCTGCTCAGGAATGAACTGTGTGGTTGCAGAACAAGAAAATCTCCAGTTGTGCAGAAATGAAACCTTTAAGTGAGACTGAAGTAAGAGGGACACCCTGGAGAAAGATCATCATGTCCGTTGTTCAGCTGAGAGAAAACTAAAGCTCTTTGGCCATAAAGAGATTGCTTGTGACTTGAGAAAGAAGGTAGAGAGGGGTATATAACCAAACACTGAAACAGCATTAGGAGGATTGTGCTGCGGAGACGCTCCCTTACATATGGAAGTTGGAATACTCTCAGGGAGGAAGTAATCTGTCTGATGAGGAAAGAGTAATCTTTCTTCATCCTCAAAATAAGTATTTTATTTTGATAGAAATTTGATTTCTATCAAAATTTGATAGAAAGTTTGAAGGATTTCTATTAAAATCTGCCATTAAAGATTTTGATAGAAATCTTTAAGCAATCAGCAGCAACACTGGATCTGAGTCGTCGCTTTGTCTTCCAAAATGGCAAGCCTCAAAACATCTGGCGAAGAACTAGCTCCAGATAACCTAAGTGAATGTTCTTTTTTGTTGTAGATGGTGTCTCCTAGTTATTAAGTACAAAAACATGGTTTGATGAACTGCTGAGATACAATATATTTACGCATATAATTCAGACAACTCCTACATGGCTCAGTGGAGGTGCAACACAGTTGTTCAACACAGTTGTTCCCGGTTCAATTCCTCGCCCCAGGCCATTTGCTGCATGTTTTACCGTTGTTTCTCTGCCTGCCCGTCCTCCTACTGTGACATAAAGGTCATTAGGGCATTTAAAAACACTTAAAGGGATGGCATTATGTGCTTTGCAAGCACATAGTCCTGTTTTATAGCAGTCAAGAAAATATGTTAGCTTAATCAAATTGTATCAAATTTGACACCTTGAAATTGGGCTTCTGTCTCTTTAAGAAGCTCCTGCTCTTTCTGACACTCGGTCTTCACCACAACATCACATTAACAATGAACAACCGTTCTTAGAAGTAGTTTGTATGATGAGCTCAGCAGACTTGAAGTTTCACCAGACGTTTTCTAATTGCTGCTGGCGCTAGTCTGAAGGAGCTGAGTGGAGAAGGCGAGGGAAAGGTGTGCTTTCTTTTAAGAAAAAATAAAATCTACTGGTTGAAGGCAAATGCCAGAGGGCGATCATATCTGGAGCAGCTTTAAAGTCACAGAACGGACTGGGATTTTACGGGAGCTGTGTCGGAGATTTATTGAAAATTACAATGGACGACTGAAGCTTGTTATTGAAAATTAAAGATACACAATCATCAGTATCAGAAGTAAAATTTTGGCTTTTATTTTTTGTGGAATAATTTTGCTTCTGTGTTCAAAGTAAAATCTTGTAAGGATCCGGAGCAAAGTTAGGATGTTTGAATGACAATAATTGAGTCCTCTTGTGTAAAAGTCAAGAATTGTTGGTGTTTTAACAACTAAGCACCTTCTATTTCTAGACATCAGTACTGGATTAATTATGCCACTATTCATGCTTCTTAAACTTAGTTTATATAACTCCAACTAAATTGCATATTTCCATACTTAATTACACTATACTTCTGAATAATGATTCTTTTTAAATTAATAACAGTCATTGCAACTCAGCTGCAAGCACGAACACATTCCTCTTTGGAGTTTTTTGATTTGCTCAAGGGCACCAAGGCAGTGAGTTAAACATGAATTATTTTTTTTCCTCCAATGCAAATTATTCAGCACGTTGTTTCCAGTTCACCGGTTTGAGCGCGTCTGAAGGACTGCCTCTCTGTCCTCCAGGCGGTCCTCTGTGACCCTGCCCTTCGTTAATATGGCGCTCAGACTGCTGGATGCGGCCCGTGTCATATAGTCTTTATGAACGTGACAAGACACCATTAGTTTGCTGAAATATCTTGTGCAGACAGTTCACGGCCCCCTAGCATCGCCAGCTTCTATCTCATCACGCTAATCTCCAGCTAACAGATGCAGCTGATGATGCCATTTAGTGGACTTTTCGCCCCCTCCTTTTCTTTGGAACCATTTGTTCGCGCTGCCATTTTTTTTCTTCTGTTAGCGATTTTGATTAAGTGCAATGCACTTTGCAGTCAGTTTAATTTCCTCTTTTTGGCACTCGGTTCACAGAGTCATGACATCGTAAGAGATTAGTCTACAAGAGCACAATTTCTAAAAATCGAATACAGGCGGCGGGGAAAAAGTCAACAGTGAAATATTTTTTTGAGAGGGGGAGCAAAGTATACACACACACACCAACACTGAGTGCAAAGTATTATTTACTTCTCACAAGTTAGTTTCAAAGAGTTTGTGAAAACACAAAAAAATGTCACTGACAGCTTTCTTTTGAACTCGATATGAATTCAGTCTGTGTCCAATGAGAAGAAAGAGGCAGTTTGTTTGTATTCTGTAACTGGTTTTAAAAATTGCACATTTTGTCACATTAAAACCACAAACTTTAACATTTTGCATTGGGATTTTATTTAATCTTAATTGGAAGATTTTAAATAATAACAAAAGTTTACCTTTCTGTCATTTAGAGGTCCATGGTGACTTTGGAGGAGCTGCAGAGAGCTACTGGACATCTGTTAGCCAGGCTCTGCAAAATGATCTGAACCTTTATAGGATTTAAAAAAGTCATGCAGGGGATACAGCAGATATGTGCTCTGGTCAGATGAGACCAAAGCTGAAATTCTGGCCTAAATGTAAAAACACATCACCCATGATGACAGCATCCCATGGTGAGACAGGGTGGTGGCAGCATCATACTGTGGTGATGGATGGAGCTAAATACAAGACTGTCCTGAATGAAACATGTACAGCTGTTCAACCAGGAGGTTCCTAAACATACAACCAGAGCTACTGTCAAATAGTTAAAGCACATTAAAGCGGTCCAGTCAAAGTCCAGACCTAAATTCAGTTGAGAATCTTACATAGATGCTCTGTACCCAACCTAAGGGCTCACCCCTCAAACACTTGCAGCTGTGATTGGAGCAAAAAATGGCTCTGCTATTATTATAACATTAACTAAAGAGGGTTGAATACCAATGCATGGCACACTTTTCAGATTTTTATTAGTAGAAAAGCTTAAAACAGTGTATAATTTTACATCCATGTGACAAATTATGCACCACTTTGTGTTGGTCTGTCACACAAAACCCCATTAAAATACACAACAGTTTGTGGCAGAAAAGTGACAAAATGTGAAAAATGTTTTTGTAATTACAAGTGACTCGTCTGCAAAAGCTGAATAGAATATGATCAGATTTTTATTTTAGAGCCTGGGAAATTAACCTGATTAACAAGTTGAGAGGATATGAAGAATATCTTTTAAATATTGTGGCAAGCAGAACGAGCTGCACCTTGGACTCATTTAGACATCCTCTTTGTAGAAATGCATAGAAAAACACAGTGAAGGCAGGACAGAGTGAAGGGCCAGTCATGCATTCATTCATTTACCCAAACCTCCCTTCTGATAAAGCACAACAATTATTTGGTTTATGACACTTTTCTTCTTCATCGTATATTCTTTTCTTAAAAAAACAAAACAAAACAGACCTTTTTTTAATAAAGTTTTTTTTGTATCTCTACAAACACAATCTTGTTCTTCTGCCTATCTTGAAAAAGTACTATATGAGGGAATGTCATATTTTGTCTATAAACCTCTGTTGTCCAACGTAATATCAAAAATATCATCTTTTTAAATGTTAAAAGTCTCTGTAGAAAAAAATGGCTGAAATATATAGATATCAAACATGTTTAATTATATTTGTACACAAATAAAATTTGATGCAAATTATCACCTCCTCAACAATCCTTTAAAGCTGTAATTTGCCACATTGGACTGAATCTCTGCTTTTTAACCGTGGAGTATGCATGGCTGCATGGCACCAGTTGAGCAAATACAGAAACGATGGACGTTAACGACTGGACACAGACCAGCGGCCAAATCGATATTCATTTCCAAACACTGGTCGCAACAGAAACAGTCCATGGTTGGGATATGGCACATACTGACATAATACTGTTTTCTCCTTTTCTGCAGGCCAGCGGAGACGCTGTTTTTTTCTCTCACAAGGCGGGCCTGTTGGGCAATCCGTGCACAATTACGATTCTTAAAAGGCAAATTCCATCGGTTGAGTGGAGCTATTGATTTCCATCTGACAGAGCAAAAGTCTGTGTTGGCATCAATCAAACACTGATTGACATCATTTCAACCCATATCTTGTGCGGCTTCATCTAAATCCGCCTCATTACTTTTGATAACTGGGTCTGGGCAGCATACCGATCTAATTTAGATGGTTTTATGAACAAACATATCACTCGCAGCGGCCGGCTCTCTTGCCTTGCCTTGTTTTGGAGCATAACGTTTTTTTTGTTGTTGTTTTTTTCCACCTGTACAGCTGTCGCCTGAAAGTTGTTTCATGCTCAGAAAAGGATATTGTCTTCTGTCAGTTCAGAGCCATTAGCACTTTCAAGCACCAGAAGGCTGATGTTTGTGCTCCTTCCTCCCTTATCAACCTGGGTCGATTAGAGTGTGAAGCCAGCATCCAATCCTCTCAGAGCTCAAGGATCTCAATGGGCCCTGCAGAGGAGGAGAAAAAAAAAAAACGGGAGACACATTAATGTGGATATCTGACTGCACAGAGGAGAGGCACTTGACAGTCGGAGCAACAACAATTGCTTTTTATAGAGAGCCAAATGAAAGGTATCACCGCCCAGTCACAGGAGCCCGGCGCCACATCCGCAGGTTATCAAAGTGAACGGGAATCGTTTGACACGTTTTCCTCTGTGGATTACAACCACTTCTTAGAGAGCTGTCGTCTTTAGTCAGGTCTGGAGCAGTAGGTCACTGAGGACATTCTGGGCCACTGTTGCTCTCATGCATCTGATCCAGTTGTTGAGATGTTGTTTCTCTCTCCAGAACACGAAGCAGCTGAGCCCTCTGTTTTAACTTCAAAGGGGCGTGAAAGCCTCAAATTAAGCAAAGCCACACCATCGAATCTCTGTAGGTTGCACTGGACCATCATGGCCTTTGACTCTTCCTTACACGCATGGCTGCATGACTGCCCCATTAGCCCTCGCTCTTTGTACTCATATGCCTTGATGTATCCCTCATATGTATCCCTTTAAAGTCAGAATTTATGCAAATGACCTACTCACTTTCCAGCATCATGACTCGGTTTGACTCAAGGGCTCACAGGAAACAATGAACTGCAAGAACGTAAACCTTACATGCACCAGATTTATGTCTGAATGTGTTGTTTTGAAATGATTACACTAACTAAATATTTCCAGAAGTTGAAATTCTTTTTTTAAAGCACAAAGGTAACATTTATAGAGATGCACTGATCGGAATATTGTGGCAAATTTCAAAACCTTAGTTTTAGTCAATACCGATTTTAGTCAAGTTTGATTTCACTTTTGCACCTACAAAAGTTGTAAAATCCCAGCAAAGCAGCTTGATGAATTTGACTGGCAACTAATCAGAAAGATGAGCATTGCAAATAACATTGCAGCAAATTATTTCAACGTATCTTTTAAAATAATGATTGAAAAACAGATTAGAGTTAATGATGAGAAAAATTATTAGAATAAATGTTTTTATTTCTCAGATTTCAGAGAAAAACACTGAGATAGTGAACACAAGGTGGATGATGGAAAGGGATTGGAAGGTTGGGTGGGCAGAGAGTTAGACAAACACATGAATGGATAGATGAACATGAGGTATGGCTGCACATTTGGATGCACAATGGACAAATGGATGGATAAATAAATAACTGGGCAGACGATTGGTTGGAATAGATGGACGTATAGTCTGACAGATTGATATGTGGACAGATGACCAGATGGACGGATATGACTTTAAGACATACGTATCCAAACCAGTAAAAATTCCAGAGTTGTCCAGCAACCTTCACTTTGTGTTAGAAACGAACCTTTAATACAGGATCTTCTGTGCAGACACAAGCCCTCTGGCATGCAGCGTCATAATTGCTTGTTTAATTTTGTTTCACGCTTCCTCGTATCGTTTTTATTTTATGTGATTATATTGAAATGTAGCTCATTGAGGAAAACAGAAATCAAAGTAAATGATGCATGCAGAACGAGGACGAGCAAACAGACAACCGTGTCTCTTTGCCGGACTATCACCAGCAGCAATCAGACAGAGAAACAACTGCTAATTAATATTCACTGGCAAAATGTGGGTCTCTCTCTGACTGTCGAGTTTTATTACTCGCTGTGCATTTGCCAGGTTGGAAAATCAGATCAGACAACAGGAGGAGTAGGAGGATAATAAACACACATGTGACTATAGTTGGGCAGAAATAAATCAGTTATGACCTACAACAGGGAGCTGCACAGGTAACATTAAGAGGACATTAGAGGTGATTTTAGATTTATGCATATAAGTTTTTGTAATTTAAAAGTAAAGTTAATAAGACTACTAAAGACAAGCCCCTGACTTAAATTCACCTTCTTGGATGTTCTACCCTTTCAGTTCTTTTACAAATCAACCGTAGTCAACAAAATGTGTCTTTTTTGAACAATAACAAAAAAGTGAAAAATGATTTCTACAACATAATGACAATCATATACAAATATTTTCTCTAACTTCATTGGAGTGAATATTTATGCAGCCACTTATTTTAAGTTCAACGTTTTATTTACTTGTCATTATTTTGTGAAATCAGTTTTCCGATTTGACATGATTTTTTGTGTCAAAAAAATTGATGCTGTTGATCGTGATTGATTTTAAAAGCAATAAAAAGGGTAAAAGATCCAAGGGGGTTGAATACTTTTCATAGGCACACTTAAACACTGAAACTAACAACTCCTTTTGCTGCACAAAGTGTTGTTTCTTTGATAACAACAACCTCACCCACATGTACACGGAGACGCATGCATGCAGAGAGATTGTTGTGCATACAGATGCTGCTGAGTGGGAGTGAAGCATCAGCCAAGGGGAAAGGAAAGAAAGAAACAGTGAGCGCAAGACAGAGATACAGAGAGAGGGAGAGGAAAAAAACTGAGCTGGGGTACGAATTAGAGTGGTGAGCTGGAGGGAGTGGGTCAGTGCCGTTGATTCAGGCCTGACTCACGATGGAGGCGGTGGAGATCCACCTCCTTCCTGCCCATTACAACTTTATCTTGGAGCCTAGAGCTCTGGAGCACAGATAGCCTTTAGAAGACAAAAAAAACCCCCAGCAAAACACTCCCACAGACAAGATCAGGAGAGCAGTGGTATTCTGCTAACAAGAGCAACCTCATTACAAATTATGGGTGAATTTAATAATGTCTTATGAAAACAGAGTCTTTTCTACTTAATAAATGTCAAAATATTCTCTCTGATAAACATGGGTTTAATCTTGCGTCAACCATTAGTTGTCTGTCATGGTGTCTTTAAGGCTTTAATTAAGCAATATTTAGTGTTATTCTGTGGCCCAAACATCAATGCTAGCATTAAATTATGTAGTATGATGGGAAACTGCCAGTGAGCAGGTACAATTTGCAATATTTTGAACTTTTAAATCAAGTTCTTATTGTACAGTAAATAAAACACAGCGACTTGTCAAACGTTTGATGCTTTCTGTATTACTTTGAGTCAACTACTATCAACAGTAAAATGTAACAGAAAAGGGATATTTGGACAGCTTCATTTTTACAGTGTTCTCCAAAAACGTTCAGATCCTTAGGACTTGATCACATTTTAGCAAATTAAACCAGGAACTAAATTTTGTATGTGATCTATCAAATAGAAAGTAGCGCCTGACCGTAAAGGTGAAGGACACAGGCTTTCTAAGATGATTTAAAATCTGAAAAAGAGAGCATGAAAACCATAAGTGGTTCATGGATTTTCTTCATGATTCATGGATTTTCTGCTCAAATGTTCTTAAGAAAATGTAGGTTAGGAAGCTGGGATACCCAGGTGAAATGCTACTTGACAGGCAATTGGCTGGCATTTACAAATCAGCCGATTCAGGAGCTCCATTCATTAATTTTAAGCACTGATTGGCTAAGATTAATTCAACTTGGCTAAACACAGAAAGCACTGACCCACATCCTGTTCTTGTCACCAAGGGTACAGAAAATACTTTTTCTAGCCCAAAAACAAAAACAGTTGAGACACAAAAATTAGGAAATTATATTCCTGTCTTTATTGAGACAGTCCCTTTTTATGTTTTTGATCAACACTGATTTACAGGTTCCATCAAAAATATTGCTTCCCATTCAAATCTCTAATGTTTAGTAGATTATTGAACAGATAAAAGAAATTTATTTTTCCATTCTTATTCTAAAAAACAAAAAAAAAAAAATTTGTTGCCCACCAGTGTTTCAACTTAATGATTTCGACCCTTGCGGACACCACTGCTGTAAACCTTTCTATTGTAGCTCTGGATGTGAGTTTGGGTTTGTTATCCTGCTGGAAGGTCAACCTTCATCCCAGCCTCAGGTCTTTTTCAGCTTCCAACAGGTTTTCTTTTAGCTCCATCCATCTAACCAACAACTCTGACCAGCATCTCTTTCCCTGCTGAAATAGAAACATGATGTTTACAACTTTATCCTTGTTGTTTTTCCATCTTTATGACTTTGTTCAGTAATGTTCTCTAACAACCCTCTGAGGCCTTCACAGAATAGCTGGATTTATACTTTACAAGCGCAACTGGTTGTGTTGGATTTTATGATGGGGTATTAAACGTATTGAGGAAAGAAGCACCACATTTTAAAGATTTTTTTTCCAACTTCATATTTATGCACTACTTCCTGTTGGCCTACCTCATAAAATCCCAGTAAGACACATTAAATGTTTATGGGTTGCAGTTTGACAAAACATGGGACGTGAATATTTTTGCGGAGCGCTGTACCTCAGTGTTTGTATAAATATAAACGATGTTCTGCAAGATCATTTATATGGGTTGCAGCATACGTGGATTTTTAAACAGAGTTCTCCTCTGTTTATTTCCCTGCATTTTTAAAACCCAGCTTAAATATTCCCGCCTATCAGCTAGGAAAATAAAAGCAGATAAGAGGGATGTATCCTTTTAATCAACTGATTCCAGCCCCACTGTGTCAACGCCTTTGCTTTGGGTAAACAGTGCTTCAGTAAGTAAGGATGAACTGCAGAAGAAGAGCCCTCCCATGAACTGCATATAGTGATGATACTGGCTGACTCTTCTCGGCACTAATGTGAATCCGTGTGTCTGCATGCTGCTGCCAGACTCATTAGGACTCACTGGTACAAGATAAATAGAGTGAATGTTTCACACTGAGCAGTCATCAAGAGGCCCAAAAAACACACAGCAGCAAACATCATGCATATGTCTCTTCTCCTCTCTCTTCCACACTTTCCTTCTTGGCCCCTACCCGACTCTACACTCTAACTCAGTCTCTCCTTTTTTTTGTTTGTTTTCCTCATGGCTGGAAGTCTGCTGATCCCTAATCCAGATGCCGATTTTAGATTGTAAAGCTGACGAGTTCACAGATCAGATTTAGTCATCATCTACTGCTTTTTCATACCCTGATTTTTCCATCTTTCCACCCCCTCAATCCCAGAAAATAATAACATTAATGTTTCTAGCCCCCCACCCTTTCCCCATTTCCTAAAAAAAGCTCACCTACATCTTGAACTTGTTGTGCCTTTTGCTGATTTCTTGCTTTAGGTCTCCCCACCACCCTCAGCTGCTCATCCTTCCTGTTTATCACAAATAATATGTGCAGCAGCAGTTGGGAGCTTTGTTGAGGCAAAGCTGGGAACAAAGGTTGGTACAAAGGCTGTCTGAGGCAGGGCTGTTATCTTCTGTTGTCTAATGCAGCTAATTAAGGGCATCGCTGGGAGGAAGGTGCTACTATTCTCATCTAACTCAAGGGTATGCTGTCTCCCCAAGTCTGCCAAGCTGACATGGACTTGTAGAAACGCATACACAACTACGAAAGGCGTGCACACACACATATCCCTTATGCTCAGTCTCCGAAACAATTATCTGCATCCCCACACACACATGGCAGTCGTAGGCTTTATTAAATATACTTCCTAATAGAAGTTGATAAAATGGAGAGCGCTTCTGCTGAAATTAGGCTGAGATGATATTATATTAGCGCAGGGTTTTCTTTTTTCCAGATGGATTATCAGCATTTAAGAGCAGAACTGATAAGCTTACAGCTGATTTAGCTTCATAGATATGAGAATAGGACGGTAGGTAGCCGTCTCAGTGAGCGGAGGCTGGGTGAATTGGCACGAGCGAGAGTCGACAAGGATTTTTTTCGCTCTGAATTTGCTCACAAATCAAAGGTGTGTGTTTAAAAAGAAAAAAAAAAGAAGAAACATTTCTCTCTCCCTCTCCAGCAACTCTCCCCTCATTATCTCTCGCTTCTTTCAATCCCACAGTCTGATAATGCCAGATAAACGCCACTTGGACTGGGAAGCGCTGAAGGAGAAGTCGGAATGATTGTATTCATACAGATCTGCGCAAAGATCCAACTCAGTAGTCAGGCACAGTAATGAAACGACTTCCTATATGACCTTCTGTTCATACGTATTGATTTGTGTCTACAGTTCTGGTCAGAAACTTATGTCGTCTCCACAGAGTGAATGTCAGATTCATCCTAGGCTTTATTTATGCACTTGAACTGTACAAGATATATGCACTAAACTGTTTTGGAATCATATTGTGTTTTTTTCTATTCCAAACAACATCCAAAATATTGGTAAAAGCCCAAACGTATATTTCCACCACCACCACCGACTCAGATAAATGTTCAGAGCAGAGAAACCACACACAGACACACGCACGCACACACACACACACACACACTTTGCTACAGTTTCTGTCTGGATATTTGACCACTCCTCTTATTAGAAACTGTGAAGTTGAATACTTTATTAGGTTTTCTGGGGCAGGGAAAGAATTTCAGCATAATACAAGGATTGGGAAACTCTAAGAGCTTAATGTTGATTTATCTATTCCAGAACCAGTTTCAATGTGTGTTTGGGATCATTTCCATGTTGGAACAACCAGTTGTGTCCAGCTTTCCACTTTCTGATCCAAACTGTCATACTGATGTGAAAGGAGATTTGTTAGGAAGATTAAGATCAAACCCTGAAGTTGCTGTAACTCCAATGTAACTGTCCATAGTGAAGCAAAGTTAACTTGGACTGAGATAGTACCAACCGAGAAAGAAGCCCCTTTGCCAAAATGGACACACACCAGCAACTGGTTTTTGGGCTGGACAATGCCTGCTAACGTTATGTTTCTGCAGCTAAACAAACTGGGGGCAGTGAGACAGTTTTTCTTTTTGGACGACTTGCTGTAGTTGATCGCATCCTGAATTCTGCTCTCTACTAGAAAATCTTGATGCACTTTTGTTGTGCAGGAGAAGAATAATCAGGAGCACAACATCCATTCAGACATGTAGTCTAAAAAAATACCCCATTTTAGTTTATTCTTGCATTTTGTTCATTATGCATATAGATTTTGTTCTCTTCAATTAGTGTTATTTTTGTGCCCGCTTGATTTGAAGTTTCCTTTACTCTCAGTTCTTCTCCAGTGTTTATTATTCACCTGTCTTCCTCCTGCCAGTTTGCACTACTCCACAGCTATTTTCCAGCCTCTGCCTGCACTCTGCTGTTTCCCATCTGCCTCTGATTAGTTCTGGTTTTCAATCTCCACCTCCACTCTTCTTCCTGTATTTAAGCTCTTGGATTTTCATTGTTTGTTACTGGGTCCTTTTGTAACTCTGCAGTTTTGTGTGTTATCCTGTCTGTTTGCTTCCATGTCCCACTTTATCTGCATTTGCTTCTGTAAGTTAATATTTTTTAGTAAATTTCTCCAATTGTCACCAAAGGCTGCTCTGCATTTCGGTTCTTTACACTACAAACATGACAGTTTAGGGAGCAAATACTTTCTCCAAATGAAAAGTATTTGGAGAAAATACTCCAAATACTTTTTGGAGTATTTTCAAAAAAGTAAAATAAGTTGGTTTAAATATCTTTTTTCTTTTAATAAATGAAATCATCATTTGAACTCTGCTCTTTCCTTTTACACAGGTTATCTTTGGAATTAAAATTTATTTGATGATCTGAAACACTTTAGTGTAAATAAAAAAAAAGAAACAGGAGAAGATATTTATAATCACATTTTGATTTCATATCATTTTAGCTCCAATAACAAAATCTTTAACATTAAAGTTTGATGTTGTACCATCTTTCCCACGTGAAATAAGATCAGCTAAAACAACTAATCAAATGCCCAAAATTACTACAAGACCCACACTGAGTCAAACGTCTGACTGGCACTGTGCTTATGTGTTTGAAATGGGATAATTTGTTGAAAAGAATATGAAGGAGGAAGGTGTCCTTGTTTTATCCAGAAAGACATGAATTAATCACGGCCCCCTCGAAGAAACAACTTCCTGACTTTGAGACTAGCTAGTAACGAGATTCTCCTGAGACGCAGATGCAGTTTCACTGTTTTAGGTCGACTTTTTGAATATTCCCTGATCCTTTTTTTTCCTTCACGCAGAATTCACTGCCTATTAATGTGTGTATACACAAACACATGAATAAATCTCATAAGAAGACATACTCGCAGTCATGCATCGATGCACACGTACATTTGCTCTTCCTCCCTTTCCCCTTCCTGCCAAACACATTCGCACATGCACACACACTCACCGCTTCTCCCTGAGCTTGCTGCTTTCCATCTCAGCGTTGCCCTTCTCGCCATTCCTTTTCACTTTATCCACTTTTTCTGTTTTCAAACCCTCTCCTCTCTCTTTGTTTGGATAATCCAAAGTTCAGCTCGAGTAGAAAACACTAGGAATCTTTTTCAACAATGTTCAAGTTGAGACCTATCAGGGTCAAACCGTGGTGGTGGTTGTTTTGCGTAGGATTGTTTTATGGGGCTTTAGGGAAGGTGTGTGAGGAGGCACACAAGGTGGTGGAGTGTGTGTCATTGGAGGGAAACTGTGGCTGACTGAGAGCCCTCCATTTTCCAACATCAGTGGATGAGGGAGATGATGAGGAGGAGGGGAGGAAGAGCAGCAGTGAACCGGGCTGAGCCGTAAGTCGCTCAGCTCGGCCTGTAAGTGGAGTTCTGTGTCGTCTACGTCGTACTGCATATCACAGTCTGGGCAGTAGCCGTGATACTGGACCTTCTCGCTGAAACGGACCCGCTCTCTCTCCCGGTGTTCCCTGCCTGGAGCCTTGGGGCATTTGTTTTTCTCATGCCGGAGAAGAGGCATCGGCCTGGGCAGCGTAGGAACCAGACCAGATTCCTGCATTTCGCTCTCTCCTGAAATGAAGCACGGAGTGGAGGAGAATAAATCCTTATTTGGTTTCAGTGGGAAAACGCCACCGTTCCTCAACAAAGACCCATTAGCCTTGGACATATTCCCTGATAAGACCAAAGTTGGATGAGGCAGGTTCTTGATGTTATGTTCCTCCGTTCTCAGCGTAGTGTGTCTCGGCGGTGGCAGTGGCGGGTGTGGCTTCTTGAGCACCGTCAGAACTCCAGGTTGATGGATGGGTACCGGACTCATGGGCACCTGCGTCTTGAAGATGCAGTCCTCGGGGAAGAGCTTCATCTTCTCCAGGCTGGACGCGGTTGTGGTGGTAGTGGTGGAGCTCGAGCTGGAGTTGAGCGTGTCGGTCTTCGAGCTGTCGGTCAGTCCGTCCTCCTCCAACTGCAGGTCTCCAGTCAGGGTGTCGATGTCGTGAACAACCTGGTGACAACGAGAAGATCTAAGTGTCAGTTTGGGAGCTCAGGTCACGGGTAGCGAGATTACAAAACTATTCATAACCCCTGGAACATTGGGGATTTTTTTGTGACACTACAGCCACAACTTTTCATGTTTTTTATTAGGATCTTATGCAATAGCCCAACACATGCTAGTGTATGATTGCAAAATAGAAGAAGAATTGTGAATGGTTTTCAAAAAAGATACCCCAATCAATACTTTATATAACTATTACAGGTGCTAGTTTTGGAGGTGTGTCTCTACCATCTTTGCACGTCAAAAATAGAACTTCACAATCAGCTCTGGTGTCACAGCCACTAAAGAAATATAACTAGTGTAGGCATTAAGGGTGGCCATTTAACTGGCCTAATGTTGTAGATATGCAGAGAGCAAAGCTGTTTGCAACTGCAAAATTACACAGAGTGATACTGGGATGTCGACTGTTATTCAATGTTCTGAGCCATGTGTGTTTTTGCATAACTTTACTACTATGAGCTACTTTGTGCTTGTTAATAATGGAAAATTCTGATACGTTAGATTGACGTTTGCAGTTGTAATGTGACAGAAGGTGAAGAAAAGAGAATGAATAGTTTTGCAAGGCCATGTGTGTGACAATGTGGCCCAGACTGAGCACAACTAACAACAAACTCAGCTGTCTAAGAAAATAGAAGTTAAGAGATATAGCACTAAATGTAAAAAATGATTTTTTAAAATAATCTTTTCTACATAAAATTCGAAGATGTTTAAGGCAAGAGGAAAAAATGCAGACAAAGGTGTTAAAACACCTACCTAGAGGAGATGAACAGTCTCTAAAAGTGATGTCCTTAAGAGACAGAACAGATTCCAGCAAAGACCTGATAGATTCATCATCCTCCAGGTCATCTACTGTATGCCAAACTTTTAGCTAAAAGCTGCCTGGGAATCACCTTGATGGCACTAAAATACAGCTTTATGTAAAACTGTATTGTCATAGCCGTTCTTACAGATTCAGCTAGAACAAAAGATAACACAACTTGCTTTTGTAACAGTCTGTCAGCTAGGTGCTTATCTAAATACTTATTTGTCTGTTATGTGTAGACACAGCCCTGGTCCATCCCTTGAATTTAAGGAGCTTTTTCATGCCTGAATGACTCATAGGTCAGAGTTAAGACACTTGACAAACAGAAAATTAGACATTCCTCTGAAAAACATCTAGACAAGGCACTGAAAATGAGAGAAAAACAAACCAAAGTCCAAAAAAATAAGCGTAAAGTATGAGTTAAGACTTCTTTTTCACTATACATCAACTGCAAGCACACACAAGATCCATTAGATATGCATATAAATTATAGCAAAATCTACTGGACAACTTCTTGAGTTGTGGCTTTGATAAAATAGAGCATAAATTCCAATGCAAAATAAAAAGGCATAAAAGAGATAATTTATATAAGAAGAGAGCTTGGGAAGAAAACAGAGGGCAAACAGATATAAAAAATCAATAGGCTGGCAGTCTGTTGCAAAGTCGGCACAGTGAAGAACTGCTTAAGTAACAGAATGAATCTGTTATCTCTGAATGTTATATAATTTATGAATACAGAGAACACTGCAGAAAACAATTAGGAGGAGAGGCATTGAATACAAGTGCATAATAAAGAAAACTGGAAAATTGGTTAAAAAAATGCAGCAGAAATTTGTATTGGATTTTATCTGGACCATTTGGAAATAACAAATATAGATGATACTGAAGATTATCATCTATCTATCTATCTATCTATCTATCTATCTATCTATCTATCTATCTATCTATCTATCTATCTATCTATCTATCTA
>CAEFZX010018060.1:99069-135534 GCA_903066825.1 Alfaro cultratus
CTATCTATCTATCTATCTATCTATCTATCTATCTATCTATCTATCTATCTATCTATCTATCTATCTATCTATCTATCAAGATTATCATTTATCTATTTAAAGGTGATAGGGGACTTGAGCTTTAGTAGGTGTTAGTATCTTCTAACCTCCACAAAGCAATTAAACGAGTGCTTTAATCCCTTCTTGATTCAAGTGGTACGTACTCATACTGCTGCAGCTTTGCTGTTGTTGGCCAAAACATGAAAAACATTTTAAAATAAAGCTACCGTCAGCGCAGTAACTTAATCTTACACTAAAGAGAAATAAGAAAAATATGGCCTTTAATTTAAATACATTTGTTCAGTTGAGAGAACTAGTCCTATGTATCTCTTTCAACGGCCATGGGAACCTTGTTGGAGTGCATAAACTATTTGAAATACCAGAACATTTAAATAAAAATCTGGAGGTCTGAAAATTACTTGCCATTTCAACTAGATAATGATCTAAAACACATGGCCAAGTAAACAGAAGTGGTTCATGAGATACAAAATCAACATTCTTCGAAGGCCATCGGAGTCTGCACAGCTGTGTGAAATGTTATGAGAATACTGTCTATTGGCAGGAGATTATTTTTTTTTATCTCCTAATCTATTTTCCACACCTCAGAACAAAGCTAGCATTTTTCAATGTTATTCTATGTTGTTGCTAAAAAAACAAAACAAATATATTTAAAAGCTTTTTCACATATTATTCTTAAAGTGTACGAATACATTTGGGTGACACTACAGTTGTCTACTATAACAAACACTCTCCAACCACAATGGATAGGAATTAATAATAGTTACGTAACTACTCTGATATTCAGAAATATTGACTTTTTGTTTCGTAACCATTTTTAAAAGTCCACCCAAAATATTCCTTCTCGAATTAAATTGTTTATTTTCCCTCTTTTAGAGCAGTTTTGCTTTGATACACAGAACTGAATATTTTAATAATCACTGCCTGACTTTGGAAAAGCTAGAAAGAAAAGAACTTCAGCACGAAATGTCTATGGAGCCTTTCAACAGGATTTATGCTCCTTGAACGTTTTTGACATTTGTCCCCTGACATTTATAAATTTCTATGTATTTCACAGGGATTTCTCTTCATACAACACACATCAGCACATATATTTAAAGTGGAAGGTAAAGGGTACATGGTTTTCTTTACCAAAAAAAGAAAAAAAATCTGAAAAGCATGTCATCCATTTATATTTTGCACCTTTTATCCAGATACCTCTAAATATTATAAATCACTTAATTATTCTATTCACTTCAAAAGTATGATTTATCAAAATGGGAAATTAAATGTTGTTGTAGCTCCTCTCTGGAAGCAGTCTTGAAAAAATCTAAAGAGGCCTCTGGTTGAAGACATTGTTGAAGATTGTCAAGACATAAGTGCTCAATTTCTGGGCAGCAGAGAGGGTTTTACTCGGTAACGTCTAGAGGACGCATATTGCTGGTAAGCACTGCTAATCGACCTCATTTTCTTTTGCTGCTTAACTTTAAATCTGTCTCTGGTATTGTTTGAGCATTTGATATGCTCCAAGTTGCAAAACAATACCTTGTTGGCAGGGTTACACACCTTTACAACTGTCCAAAAGAATGAAAGCAAGAGCAAAAGTCCTTCCAACTGCACAGCAGAACCAGACATACAAAACCAGAGGGAATAATTATCCAAGCATGCAATACCTCAATCCCAAAAATTATGAACTATAGTCTCCAAAAATAACAAATCAGAACTAAGGTAACAAAGTTATTCCAACATGCTGTCATCATGAGTGGTGCAATTATAGAGTCCACTTGTGTAAGATTAATATCAGTATAAATAACACTGTTCTGTAAGAGCCTCAGAAGTTTATTAAGAAACAAGGAACAATGGCTAAAAACAGTATGACAAAGCAATATGTGGCAGAAAGCTAACAGTGGATAATGTCATGTACACAGCATTCCCATGGTGAAACATGGTGATGTTTTTCTTCAGCAGGAAAAGGAAACCTAGTCTAAGCTGATAAGAGAAAGGATTAAGTTAAATATTGGGAAAGCCTTTATAAAAGTCTAAAAGAGGCTGCAAAATTAGAAAACATCTTGTCCAGGAGTGATGCTGAAAAACTAGTTCATGCAGTTGTTTCTTCAAGACTGGACTATTGTAATTGTTTATAATCTATAAAATGAAGTTAAAAGCCTCCAGCTGATCCAAAACACTGCAACAAAAGTTCTGATTCAAGTGAAAAAGAAACAATATTTCTCCTAATTTACCTTCCATTAATTGAGTCCCTGTTAAATCCACAAAGGAATCTTATATTCTCCTTGTCCCATATAAAGCCCTTCATAATCGACTCCATCAAACATCAGATATCTGATTGTTCCACGTGTTCCTAACAGAGAACTTTGCTCTCACACTGCAGGTTTACTGCTGGTTCCTAGAAACTCTACAAGTAGAATGGGACGCAGATCCTTTAGTTATCAGGCTACTCTCTCAGGTTTAGTCTGTGAGGCAGAGACCCTGTCTATTTTTAAGATTTTAGATCTAAAATCTAAAAGATTTTAGATCTAAAATCTTTAGATAAAATCTTTATCTAAAAGATTTTAGATAAATCTTTTAGATAAATCTTAGTTAAAAACAGAGATATGTTGCCAAGTTTGGCTGTCTCCATAGTTATAGCTAAGTCTATAGACTTAGACCGCTGGAGGACAAGCTGACTACTTTCCCTCCCTCTGCTACTTTCTTCTTCTGCCACTCTCCAATTTACGTTATTTGCTGTTATTTCAATTGTTAACTTTATGGGGTTTTTTCTCTCCATAGAAAATACATCTGGTCTGGTATTCTGTTTGGCTCTGCTGCCTTCCTGGAAGGAGGCATAAACTGAGACAATGCTGCCAACAACTAAACTCTCTCCCTCTCCTGCTGTTAACTTTTTTAACGTAGAAAGTACTCCTACATCAATTCTTCTGTTTTTCTTTGTGTGTATCTGCTGTGTCTCCTCACACTTCTACATTGCAGTTATGCCCTGCTTAGTGTTACCGTTTGCAGTTGCAAAATGACAAAATATAGAAAACAAATTGTTATAGGGTATGAATACTTTTATAGCTTCAGCTTCAATGCCAGATCCCTTGAAATGAACACAAATATATGGATTTTCCTTCAAATCATGTACTTATTGCTATGTTGTGAAGAATAGCACAGAGTATTTATTGACTTGTGGGGTTTAAATGCTTGTCTAGATTTGCTAACGGTGGTCAAAAGAGAAACAGAGAGACAAGGATCGAAGTAGAGAGAAGAAAATAATAAATCGAGTGGAGAGAGCTTAACTCTTCACGCAGTCTTTAAGTGGATAATTTGTTGGGACACACACAAGAGGTAATACCGGTATCCCAGTGTGCAGCCCCCGCTGTAGGCCAGGCAGCCTGGGCCGCTGTGCCAAGCATCCGAGCAGGGTCCTTCCTCAGAGCCAGACTTAGCTCCAGCCCTGTCTACGAGTTCTAACAGATAAACGCATTTCGAACGGATTATGCCCCAAACTCTGGCTTTGATAGTAACATCCCCTCCAGCCCTGTGTTTAATGTGTGAGCGGTGTCAGAATAACTGATCCTCTATACAATTTCCTGCAAGGAAGAAAAAACAACAAAAACGTAATAATAAAAGAAACAAGAAAGGGAAAATAAAAGAAAAGGGCACATCAGCGAAGCTTACTATAGACAGATTACAATGCCCTCCTGTTGTCATTTAACTGTGATGCCTGCTGTGATAGATTGTAAACTGCTGAAAAGGACAAAAGAAGTTTTATTAATTTCAAACTGTGAGAAGGAAAGAAAAAAGAAACAGAGAAGAAGAGGGAGAAGGAGAAAAGGGATGCAGGGAGGCAGATGCTGTGGAGTAGCCATCCATAATGCAGGAAGCAGAGGCTGTATGCAATAAGATTTCATTAGAATGACAGCTTGTCATGTTAAGGTGAAAGGTTTGGGACAGATGCCTGGTGTGTACCCAGTGCTGGAATGCAAACATAAGACCAACAACGACTGCAGGTTGATTACAACCGAGGTGGCGGCCAGTGATTCTATGACTGGAATCAGAAGAACTGATTTGATACCAGAAAACAAGTCACAGAGGGACTCAGTGAGAATAGCCTGTAGTATAAATATTTAAAATTCAAATTAAATATAAAGTATAAACCCAGAGCCATATGTGTGAGTCCCTATTAGAATCTCTATCTCTTCATCACTGAGCTCTTAATGCATAGATAGTTGACAGGGGCGCCACCAAGGAGGCCACACAACCATATATGCACATTTTTTATTCATATAACGTTAAAATAGGAGAGTGTACGTTTCAATGGGTTAAAAAATTTATTGTTGATGCTAAATTCTGAGCATTGTGTCCAATTTTAGATCTCTTCTCCTGTAAAGCTTCGACAGATTACAAAGTTTTAAAAACAGTAATCAAAATCTTTTTTCTAGCCTTTTACTATTACTACTTTACAATTATTTTCACATTTCTAACTGGCTATAGCATGTCATCTCAGCATGATTAAAATGCTTAACAGTAGTCTCTGTGTTTGTTCTCTTAAAAATTTAAACCCTCACTGAGATCTCCAAAAGCCTGAGAACGTTTCCAAATCCAGAATATCACAATAAAGTCAGAAACTGATGACTCAAAATAATAAAAAAGCTGTGTTTTTTGTGATACTTTCAGTTGGCTCTATGTCAGAGCATTCCATCCCTTATTCACTGAAGTATTGCCAAAGTGGGTGCAAGTTCATGTCCTGTACCAGACCTTTTCATAAGAAAACAAGTAAAAAAAAAAAAAACAAACTGAAAAGAACTAATTGATGCCATGCCATCTGCTGCAGCGGCCTGAATATATATACCTTTTTGAAATAAGGTCACATATTTAGATTTTACAATAGTATAGCCTCTTGTGCCTTTATGCTTGCTATAACTTAATATTTAAACACTTAAGTAATGAATGGCTAACTTCAGGTCTTCTTCCCACAGTAACAACTTTCACATTGAAAAGTGTTACTGTTACCACTGATCTGAAAAGGAAGGAATTTTGGAGTTTCACCAGTGGATTTCTCTATCGCTAATTTACTCTCACTAAAGTCACACAGATTGGCCAAGAAAATTTTTAAAGATTGGTAATCGACAATCAGAAAAAAACTGCAAACAGTGCACCTCTGCTCCCTAATTTTTACTTGATTTTTTCCTAAACTAGGCTTCATATTGCTATCACTCATTCCCAGCTCTGCTTGACCCAACCCACTTGTGTCCCACCACACCTTTGAAAAACTTTCTGGAGACGCCCTTGAGCTTCAAGAGATTTTTTAACAGGGAAGGCAACGGACACACAGAGTGATTGGTTGGGATTAGTGAAAAATAATAAAAAAGACAGCTTGACACCTTAAAAGAGATGAAAACGCATTCCTATTATCTAGCAGGAGACAATTCCCGGCGAACAACAGCCTGCATTTAGATGATGAAACGCAATGCAAAAAGTCCCTCTGTGGTTGGACCAACTTGTCCATTAAATATTAATTCTGATTACATTTTCTCACTTTCATCATGGCTTGTGAGTCAGGATGAAGAAGGAGCTGTCTTGTCATTTCGCACCCCTACACCCTCATGTGCCAAATGTCTTTCATGTTGGCCATAATGATCACACGCATCCCTGGGCATGGGGGCGGAGGAGGAGGAGCACAATTCAGGCCACAGTGAAGTGGACGTCAGCCTCCCATCTTTTGTAAGGCAAAATATCCTAAGAGACCTGGAGAGTAAGAAACAATAATACCAAAACACACATCTTCAGCAAGAATAAAAATGTACCTCTTTGAGCTCCTTTGCCACATCCTTAAGGTCTCCCAGGATGGTTTCCAAATTCTCCACGATGGTCTTGATCTCCTTTTTCACTTTTACTTTGGAGACTACTCCTTCAGCCTCCGCATGTGGTGTCCCTGACATTCTTCACTTCGTGACACTGTTGTCTATTTCGCGAAGGATCTCGGGTCAAATCCTTTGGTGAAGCCACTTTTGCCAGCGCATGTTTTTTGTTTTTTTCTCCCCCCCCTCTCTGTCTCTCTCATTCAGTCCTCCGCTCCTCTCCACTTTCCGCTGCTGTTGCCTCTACTGCTGCTGCTACATCGCGGCCAGGACGAAGCGGAGTCGCGTCGGGGCAGCATTCTGGATCTCACACGGGGCATGCGCAATAGAGCGAAAGGCGAAAAATAACGGCTATCCGAATATCGTAGCGTAGTGTCAGAGAAGCGCCCGGCCACAGGTTTGTGAATCTAAGCGCACCTGCGTCCAACGGAGGCGAAGCACGACGCCACAAAAACATCTTCACCGTCGGTGCGAAAGCCTATTTCGACATTTTTGAGAGAATTTGAGTATGGGTAATAAAAATGATAATAAAAACTGCGCTAGCTGTGGCAGAGGAGGGCATGAAAGAAATAAGTAGGTAGCTATCCAAACCGTTACAGCCCGGGTCCTTAATCCTCAAGCATCGACAAACACTGAAAGTCTCTCTGCCTCCTTCCCAACCAAAATAGTCGGTTCTGGTATTGATGCAAGTGGGTAACGACACCCCAGAGGCACTTTCCTGTGAAGCAACTCCCCGCCAGGTTCATCCTGTTTCCATCTCTGCCTCCTTGGAGAGTCTGAGGAAAGCAGCCAACGTCCGGGCTCTCTCTCTCTCTCTCTCTCTCTCTCTCTCTCTCTCAGTTTACTCATATCGATGCTGACAGTCTTTTATTTTTATTTTTTACTTTATTTTATTTTTTCCACCCCCTATATTACGTCTTTATTATTAAGGGTAGCCATGGTTGTTATGACCAGAAACTTAATTACATCCCTATAGCTTATTATTCCCAGAAGTACAACAATCAAAGAGATCCTTCAGTAATCAATTTTTTATGTAATAGTTTAAATAAAACTGCCAATAAATACTTTAAATAAATAACTGTACCCATGATTTATCCAACCAGGAAGTTCTGAATTCAAATCCCGATCTGGGGTCTTTTTGCGCGGAGTCTACATGCTGGCCCCCGGGTACTCCGGCTTCCTCCCACCAGGACTGACACACACAAGTTTGTATGGTGAGAAATTTGTTCCGATGCAAATTGCAGGCAAAGAAATCCAGAAACTGAAATGTGAAAAAAATCAAAAACAACATACTGAGAGTAATTGACAGTGTGCAGACAATAGCATAACTTACACTTATGCAGTTTGCTTATTATTATTATTATTTTTTTTTTTCACAGATTTTAAATTTTTTAACTTTTTTCAGATCTTATTTTCAGATTTTTTTCTTTCTCTATTATTATTATTATTATTATTATTATTATTATTATTATTATTATTATTATTATTATTATTATTATTATTATTATTATCAGTATGATTTAGGGGGCCTTCTTCCTGTTGAGAACATCCCCACCACTAACAGCGTTTAAGTACAGATTTTAAGAATCTGGCACAGGAGACTATATATAATCACTGAAAACTGGTTATTTGCTGTGAGGTAAATTGAGCTCAAACACAAAGATTAAACTCATTAGATTGTAGCCATAGTAACACAACAATCAAGTTATGATTACTATTCTCTGCACTTTTATTAAATAAACCTGACAATTTCTTTATATCTTAAATTTAAAAGATTTAGTGCTGAATACAACACTATGTATGCTGAAAGTATTAAATTCAATTTAATAAATAGATTCTAAATTGTGTAAACAAATGTTAAAATTCTAGATTTATGGTATGTGGTGAAATTGAAGCATTCCTTATTAGAGATGCATCTTTAAGACACTGTTCCACTATTGTAGATAGCTTCAAGCTTGATTTTTTTGGGCTCCTCCAATTGCACCCTTTCATCTATTTTAGGCAGACTACCTCATTTAGCTTTATACTCAGGCATAAGACCTCAGTTTGAATAAGCAGAAATAGTCCAATGAAAGAGACTGAGATGCTTTAAAATAATTAAAAAATATATATTCTTTGAAGTAGAGCACAAAAAAGCTGGGTGATTTAAAACATTTGCGCAGCACTGGATTTCTTACAAAGACAAAAATATGTGTCCAGTATGGAACAATAAGCAGTGGTGAAGGGCAACGGTAGTTTTCTTATACAATGTGCAAGCAATGGAGTAAAGTAGACTAACAAATGGAGGACTTTCACTTACCACTGTTAGAGTTATTTTTATGCTGTCTTATTATTTTCTGTATGTTTACATCTAGACACTGCTGGGCGCCCTTGCTTGTTCCACAGTCAAGAGAGGATGACAAGTTTATTTTGACAAGCTCAGAGTAAAACATGACAAGAACTTGGAGGATTCTGCAGTAGCAAGAACAGGGGAACAAGAGCTGTGAGAGGCATAAAAATATATACATGCATTTGAAGCCAATCTTCTTGAATGTGACTTACAAGTTATTGAAATCCTTTTTAGTTGTAATGTTTTAGGTATTAGGATAAAATATGTGAAATTATCAACGTGATCATAAAAGAAAACAAAAAGATGTAGCACCAAGTAATTTTTTTATCCACAAAAACTATAAGCAAAATGGAGAAACAGCATTTGAAAGAGAAAGTATATGTTGATTTATTTATAATGCACCAATTCAGAACAGATTTATGAAACAACATAAAATTGTTCCATATATATTTAATATATTTATTGAATATATATGGTTATAGTCAATGTAATTTTTCATGGGTTCCAATTCAGTACTGGTTAATCTAACTAATTAAAATACAATACAATCATATATTCAGATTAAGATCCTGTTGCAAACACTGAAACTCAAGCAACCTTACAATTGCATTTAATTAGTCAAATGCAAACTAATTAAATAATTTAATCCCAAATGTTTTGCGTCTAGTGAAGTCCATCTGACTTTACTGCAATACTTTATCCTAAATAAGTATGTGGCAACAGTGGGGAGGAACAACGCTTTTTTTTTAAAAAAAAATAGGATAAAAGATTTCCTAAAATCATACTTTGTATGACAAGCCATCAGTCCTAAGCGATTTGAGTTTAGGATTGGGATTAATCCATGCTCAAGACGTAAGTAGCAGTCAGCTACTGAAAATTAATTGGATTTTATTCTTCTAATTCATGCTATGTGAATGAAAAGTGTAAGTGAAAGTGTAATTTATTGAAAGCAACATATAAGCTTTTAAGAAAAGACTTTTTAAGTATTGTTTGGGTGCATTGTGAAGCCAGTTATACTTAGAAAATGGATTGTAAAAATTTGGAACATTTTGGAAACTGTGCATTTACATTTTCAAACTTGGAAGTCATACATCTGCCGAAATGGTTATTTCAAGTGTACTATAAATATGATTTTACTAAGAAATTCTGTACTGAAAAAACCTTGATGCCTCTGATTTAATCAATTAAGTATGAAAGCTTTTGAGTTGTTTATCTGTTACTTCCCTCTATATTTATGTACTGACTAGTACTTTTATTTGTTTATTTGAAACAGAGAAATAAGAAATGCCAGACTCTCTCTTTTTATATTTAGATTTAACGTATTTAATTATTTATTTGTCTTAATTAACCCAGTAAATATGTCTCTGTTTGGAAATGACACAGACATCACCCAAAGAATAATAAGACATTTTATCTTTGTTGAGTTGATCACCCTCAGTGTTGAAGTTTGAAGACATGAATCAAACGGGAACAATACAAACAATACACAAACAAACGCTGGTAAGAAATGCAAAATAATTCCATTTGTTTAAAACATAAAGGGCATTATTAAAAGTCGTTAGAGAACAAGAAGCACTGAAGCATCAAACTGCACAGCCGCCAAGTGAAACAAAGCGTCGCTAAAGCAGCGTCACCAAATCCAGGTATCTGATTGGTCAGGACTGATTTTCCCCCTCTTCATGCGGAAGTTGTAGTTCTCTGTCACCACTGTCACTTTCTAGCATTCAGTCCTGCGGGTGTAGCGTCGGAGACGGTCCGTCCCTGAAACAGAGAGTCCACAGAAATGTCTTTGTCATTCGAAGGAAGAGTGGTGCTTGTCACTGGCGCTGGAGGAGGTAAAACTGCAGCTCCGTGTGTTGTCCGTCACTTTAAATAGCATTTAGAGCTTTAGCTTCGGATGCTAACTGGCTGAATGGCTGACATTTGTATGGGGTACTCTTTTTAGAGAAAAGTTGCGAAAGCAGCTTGTGCACCACACAGCTATTTCACTTTATATTACACGCCCAGTTGTAATTCTGTATATTTTGCTGATTGCTAAAAGTGGCGACGAATCTGCAAAATTACTAGCAGATATAGAAAATCGTTGTTATGATTAGATATTAAATACGTATGTGTTTAATATCCGGGAGCAAAGTGCAAATAACGCAACGACCTATTATTACTATGCTGTAAGTGTGTGAAAGGGCACATGCATGAAGCAGCTCCTCCTGCTGGATTTGGGTATTTGAATCTGGTGAAAAGTTTGCTTAACTTATTTTATTTTTCTGTGTTCCTTTCTACAGGTCTTGGCAAAGAATATGCACTGGCCTTCGCTTCAAGAGGAGCCTCTGTAGTTGGTAAATAATTAATTACGTCTAAACTAATTGCTAGATTTTCAGAATAAAAGCCCTGCAAGCTTTGCACTCTGTTGACATGAATGTGAAGGTTATTACCTTAGGTTTCCGTAATTATGTTTAATCAGTTAGTTGTGTTGCTTATGATCATGTATAAAAGCAACATTCTTAAAGAAGTTCTATTATAAAAAAATCTAATTTTTGACTCTGTTTCACATGTTTAGTTCTGAAGAAATCATGTGTGTGTGGAGGTAAACTTATATAGATAAGCTGTACTGTATAAGGTAATTGAGATATGTGCACTGCAGTTATTGCAACAGTGGTGATTGGATTTTATGCTCACCTGCGATTGTCGGCAAAAATAAATACTGCCTTTAATATTGACTTTGAATGCTCCTCTCATCTCTGACCAAGAATCTCCTTTAGTTCAATTTTCCCTTAGGGTTATCTGTTTTGGAGAACTGCACAATTTGCGCAGTGTTGCTAATCTTTGTCTTCTTTTTTTGCAATAAAGTGAATGACCTTGGGGTAGACACAAAAGGGGGTGGAAGAAGTTCTGCAGCTGCTGATAAGGTGGTGGAGGAGATAAGAGCAAACGGGGGCAAAGCTGTGGCAAACTATGGTGAGAAACATGGCCTCCCCTCTATTAAATGTAGTATGTTGTTTATTTAATAGCAGATAGAAAAACTGTATGACTTATTTTCCAGCTTGTCCCTCTAACTGATGAATTTGTTAGTGAGTTTTGATAATGATAGAACCCCATATTATTTTATTTGTGCTTCTTCTATGTGAAAAAATAGATCTTGTACAGAAACGAGGCTTCCATGTGTCTTACTAGTATTTATTTATTTATTTTTTTTTACAAATATCTGATTTGTTGTAGGGTGACTAAATGCCAGATTGTTGCTTTTGTAGTCAAAAATAGAGTAAAGTAAAGCTTTTTCTGTGTGTTTTTATGTATTTTTGAACTCTTCCTTTCTTTTCTCTTTGAAAATGCAATCAGAAACAGTGGAGTCGAGATTTAGATCTGAACTAATATAATCAAGTCTTAAAATCCTCTATATTTTCTTTTGTGTATATAGATTCTGTTGAAGATGGAGAGAAGCTGATCCAAAGTGCCCTTGATGCCTTTGGAAGAATTGGTTTGTATTTAATTTTGGAAAGCTATAATCAGTAAATGATTTTTAGTGGTGGTTTTTCTAGAATTTATTTTGGTAATATTCTTTTTCAGATGTTGTTGTGAACAATGCCGGGTAAGTCATTCCCCAGTTATAATTATGGAGATCCTCTGGTATTAGAATGCAGTTATTACAGTAATTAAAGTGTGGACGATTATAATAATGTGAAAGGGAATTTTAAGTGTTAGCTCCTACATTATTATTATTTTTTTTTTGGTTTTGTTTACCCAGAATACTTCGTGACCGTTCATTTGCCAGAACCAGTGATTTGGACTGGGGTAAAGACATTGTTTGGATTAAAAATACTGTTTATTTATTTACTTATTTATCAGTAACTCAAGTTATGAGTCAAGACACCTGGATACAGATAAAAAAAAGTATTTTTCTTATGCTTTTGTCATTTCAGACCTTATCCATAGAGTTCACTTAAGAGGGTCGTTCTTGGTAACGCGAGCTGCCTGGAACCACATGAAAAAACAAAATTTTGGCAGGTGAGCATCAAAGCAAGCAGCTACCGGTTGACATTTATACTCAGGCTCAGGAGAGATACAATTCTGGCTCAAAAAGGTTTGTATCTGGGTAATCTACAGATGCATCTCCAAAAATGTAAAAATCTTTAGGTTTTTCACAAATTCAGCTGTAAAATCTCTTTATGTAGATTTGTTGTTACATGTGCATAAAAATAATTGACTGTTTACAAGAAGTGAAAACTGTGGAAACAACAGAGTTATAAAGATTTATTTAGTTTGTTGGGATCAGTGATGGTCAAGGATGAGAACGCTCTTTTGTGCACCTGGGATGCAGCAATCTGTCACTGAAGGAGCTCTATTATAAATATAGTCTTATTTGCTGTACTCTATAAATAGGAAAGAGTAAATAAGAAAAAAAATATTTTTTGTAGGTTTTGGGCCTTTTTTGTCTTCCTTTTTGATGAAGTATCAAATAGTATTTTGTGGAAAAGTAGAAAGAGGTGAACTCAAATGTTGCTGTTACTATGAGTGGCATATTTCTAGAGTTTATTACATATGTTGTTATATATCAGAAAAAGTACTTTGTTTGGTTTGTGTTTTTTTAACACACCATACCCTTTATGTTGCAATAAATGCATCTTAGTTAGACATCTAATTATGCTGTGTGTTACTATCTTTTCTTTTATAAGACACTTTGAATTCCCTTACACAACTAATGGCCACTGAACAGTAATAAATGTTAATTAAACCTGCACTGATGTATAGAAATGCATCTAGCAGTGACAGGTCTATGTGGCTGTTTTGGATTATAATTAGCGTAGGAAGGTCGTTAGCTTAAAGTAGGAGGCAGTTGCCCTTCATGGGTTCAGAGAAGCTGCTCTGCTTGAATTGAAACATTACATTTTAAACACTGACTTAACTTTTTTGCATAAACTTTCTTTGCACTGCAGCATGCTGTTGTTGACCAAGTCTAGCAGAAAGCAGTTGAAAATAGTTGTGTGAGTTGTAAATCAATACCTTGACAAATGCTATTATGGTGTTTTTCTTAATAGAGACAAAAATCATTTTGAATTCTCTTTTGTTTGACTATATGTTTTCCATTTTTCATGTTCAGGCCTGAAATTCAATCTTTGTGTGCAGCCACCCTAAGTAAAGAATTTATGGTGCACTTGAAAGAAAAGTCATATCGAGGAGACATAAAAAGAAAAGGCGAAATGTCAGTCACCTGACTCTCCAGTTCTGTCTCTCTGATGGCGTGGAGAAATACTGTCACTGAACAGCTTTATCCTCTCTACCAGCTATCTGATGCAGCATTTTCTCAGTGTTGCTCTGTAAATGCCAAAAGATTTGTGCTCCATGTCCTTTGTGCATAATAGCTATTGATGTGAAAAGCATTTTGTCATTGCCAGTCCCTTGGATATTGCATTGTTGTAGACTGTATGCTATGGATCACTGCTTGTTTTATAAGCAGTGAGGTTTTGCAGGTGTCTCCTGCGGTTAATGTGGCATTGATGCTTAACCTTTTTACTTCTTTTCGACTGAGTTGAACCGCCTGCACGAGATTGTGCGCACAAGTAATATCCTGTGGGTTTGATGTATAAACATCCCTGCGCTCCTAAATATGGATTGGATACTCTCACGGTTGCCGAAGAGAACATATTCTTTATTTGCAATGACTAGGGGCTTAAAGATGCTCGGCATGCATGGAAAGTATCTTTCCTGTGAGATTGTGTGTGGGTTGTTGATGTCTCCTTCTCCTGCACAGCAATTTCTGTCAAAGTGCTTTAACTCGGCCTTGTTTTCTGTGACCAGAATCATCATGACTGCGTCAGCTGCGGGTATTTATGGTAACTTCGGCCAGGCCAACTACAGCGCTGCCAAGTTAGGCCTGCTGGGGCTGGCTAACACTTTGGCCATTGAGGGACGCAAGTACAACATCCATTGCAACACAATCGCTCCTGTGGCGGGGTCCCGCCTCACGGAGACCGTCATGCCGCCAGGTAATCAGAGATGGCATCGCTACACTGAAATGGTCTACATAAGGAAAATAGATGTAAACCACACCCTTTTCTTTTTTTGAAAATGTTAGCATATGTCAACAAAATGCTTACTTTATTTTTATCTAGCAAACAAAGAGTAAGTGAGTTAGTTGATGCCAACAACCTTGATTAGCTGACCGGGAGAGGTTGAGAGTCTAAAGCCTTTAATGCCTGTAATATCTTCTTCACAGAAATGATAAAGCATTGGTTATCCACAATAATATGAAATAAAGCTTGGAACAGCTTTTATAGTACCCCTCAATACATATGAATCATTAAGTTAATTTATTAATTTATTTTAGTTAATCAAGAAAGTATATTGTGCATATATTCAAATCAGAAAAATCGATACATTCCTCTTATGTCTTTAGCTTTGATAGTTATGGCTTACAGCTCAGGAAACTTATTACATAAGCAAAAAAAAAATCTCAAGATTAAATTCAAATATGTCTTGTGTGCCCTTTTCTACCGCATTTCTTCTTTCCACTTAATTTTCCATTTGTTTGCTTAGTGCTCAGATGCAGCATTTTTAGAAAATGGCATTTTGTGCCTCACCCTGTATATCAGTGGTCTCAAACTCCAGTCCTCAAGGGCCGGCGTCCTGCAACTTTAAGGCGTCTCTCTGTTTCAGCACACCTGGCTCCAATATTAGTCAATCAGCAGAGATCTGCAGAGTTTGACTGCATGCTAGTGAGGCAGTTTAGCCATTGAATTCAAGTGTTCTGGACAAGGAGAACATCTAAAAGTTGCAGGACACTGACCCTCTAGGAATGTAGTTTGAGGCCACTGCTCTATGCATTGTCTGTATTAAAAATCCTTTTTTGTTGCTTTTTTGGCCTGATTTCATGAAGAATAGAA
The DNA here is from genome assembly GCA_903066825.1 of Alfaro cultratus. Taxonomy (NCBI): domain Eukaryota; kingdom Metazoa; phylum Chordata; class Actinopteri; order Cyprinodontiformes; family Poeciliidae; genus Alfaro; species Alfaro cultratus. The sequence goes on from CAEFZX010018060.1 coordinate 114,171, forward strand.
GTTTGGGTTACCTTTATTATGGCTGAAAGCCATAATAAAACTGAATTACTGAAATAAATGTATTTTTCAATCATATCCAACTTTCTGAAATGAAATTTACATGCCGCCTAGTAAAACTACCCCGAAAACTAGTTATTTAACCAGTCAGTGAGTTAAAAATGAGACTCTGTGCTTGTGTTTTAGCTTCATAAAGACCAGGACGATGGTGTTTGTAAATGCTTTTGGTTCATGGACATGCTCTGTGACTACAGCTCGCTTGACGTGGGGAATAAACAGGAACGGTTTTGTTGTCATGCGGTGCTTGTCTGCAGTAGCATCTGTCACGCTGTGCTGTGCCAACTGTCTCAGGATGGCCTCACCTTGGTAAATGACTTGGTTCCATATGTTTGTGCTCACTGACTCAGACTTTTCTGAAAGACAAAGAACAGAACTCACCCTGGTGCCAACATGGTGAACGCAGCGAGGCAGAATTCCTCCTCTCTTATCACCAGGGTGCAGATATTTTAAGCACACATACTGTATGGCGTCTGAAGGTAAATATTTCATAGTTGATGAAGGGTATTAAAAGAGTTTGCTATAATGGGCTTCTAACTTCTAAACGAGTCGATTTTTAACGGAAAATTATTTCCTCCATTTTTGCAGCTCATTCTGTTTATTTTTACAATTAAAAATATTAACCTTAAAATAGAAGCAACCAGCCTTGTGTTGTCCTCTGTTTGGAGAGGAAGTAATAAACATACTATAAAAACCTACTTTAGATAAGAGCGTTCACATATGGTATACTGCACACAAAGTATACCAAGATTAAAATGTCTAGATGTAGCTTCCATCCGTCCGTCCGTCCAGCCATCCATCTCTCTATCTGTGGTTTATGCAGTGTGTAGTACTAGTAGAGGAATCCTGGACTATAAGTCGACTCTGCTCCGTATTAAATGTTTGTGTTTTGTGTCTTTAGACCTTGTGGCGTCTCTGAAGCCTGAGTATGTCGCCCCTCTGGTTCTCTGGCTCTGTCATGAACAATGCCAAGAAAATGGAGGGCTGTTTGAGGTAAAATAACTGTCCTGTTGGACAGTGACAACCTTCAAAAGATAATTTTTCTTCTTTAATTTGAGTGTGTGATGGTTTATTCTCACATTTCCTCTTCTTACAGGCTGGCGCAGGCTGGATTGGTAAATGTGAGTTCTGTGTAGTTTTCCTGAAGAGATGTCTGCATGTGTTTGTAATATCCATTAGCTCCAGGCTCTTTTGTAATGTATGCGTTGGATTTTTACCGGACGATGACCCCCTTCTCCTCGTTTGTGTGTATCCATGTGCGCAGTACGCTGGGAGCGAACTGAGGGCCGGATTGTGAGGCAGAGGAACAAACCGATGACTCCTGAGGGGGTCCGGGACCAGTGGGACGCGATCTGTGATTTTGAAAATTCCACCAAGCCAGCTAATGTGCAAGGTCAGTGATACCTGAGGCCAATTATATGCTCCATGCTACAATATTTTTTATTAGTATACATGCATACTGTACTGTGAAGAAGCATTTCCCCTTTATAGATGGTTTTTGTTCTTTCAAATTATTAAACTAATTTTAAAGGTGACCCATTACACTAGTAATTACGGTTAATGGGCTTCAACAAAAAGCAAGAAGTACTGTTAAAGTTCTCACAAAGAAAGGGAGAAAGTCAAGGTGAAAGCAATGTTCAATCTGAACAAGTGCAATTTTCCTGGAAAGGTCTGATGGAAACATAGAGGTTGTCCAACACTGATTATTATTTCTCTCCGCCTCCTCCAGCCGTCTCTGTTCTCTCAGATGTTAAGTTGGTGGCCGGTGGGAGTTGACGTTAACCGAACGGGGGTGGGGTGGTTTTCCCACAGGGTGTGAGCGGCTCTCATTAGCATGGCTTTGTTGTGCCTCCTCATTTGTAGCTTAATGCGAAGACTTGTTGCTGCCCGTGTTCGGTAACCACTCGCCACTGATTGATGGTAATGAGCAGCTTTAGTCTTCCCTCAGATTCTGCTTCCTCGGTTCTCTGGGATTGCCTTGTTGTGTTCATGTTGTCTGTGTATTCATAGGTATTTAAATCTTTACACTCCACTTTCAGACAACGTAAGGAAGGAACTAATAAGTATAACAATAAGAGATTTTTAGGATCTTTTTTCAAGCTACATCTAGACTGGTATCTTTAATTAAACTGCTTGTGTGTTTTCATGATCTTAAATTAAAATAAACACTATTTTAAAATGTAAAATTGGTTATTCATTTATGTTGCTGATATAGAATTATTAATTTTCACAAAGATGACCTTTATTTAGATTAGTATGGAATTTGATCTTAAGTTTTAAATGGTATTTTGGTTCTACAAGTTTTTTTTACTTTTTTAAAGTATAAAAAAATCTTTACAGGAAAATGTTCCATATAACTTTTACTAAAGGTATTTTTCTTGTAATCAGAGTTGCAGCTTTATTACATTCATCACTACTGAAGCTCATAGTTTCTTTAATGATTTAGTCATTGAGTCTAGTGGTTATTTCAACATATAAAAAATCAGCTTGGTTAATTTAAAATATATAAATTGTACTGTTCTCAACAAAAAAACATTAGTAAGTTGTTTTGTTTCTTGTGAAACTCTGCAAAATGTGATTTCAGTTACGGTGATTTTTAGACAGAATTAATTAATTCTTATTCAAAAATACTTTCTTTATCCCAAAGGAAAATTAAACGTTGCAGTAACTCATATCATCCAAGAATTGTCAAGGAGTTGTTGTCAGAAATGCTTCAAGGATCTCCAGTAGCAGTCAGTCTTGCTGCCCGAAGAGGCCTCTGACTGAAGAGAGTGTTACTAAAATGCCATGAAATTCTACCTGCTCAGTTTCTGGGCACTTTTCCACAGTAACATGTCATTAAATACACCATCAGTTGTTAGCAAGTGCTGCTAATTCACCTGAAAGTTCAGGTATATTTTGAGTTCTTAAAATGCTAATCAGTAAAAAAAAAAAAAAAAAAAGAAATAAGAGCAAAAATACTTCCAGGTGCACAGAATCCAAAACCAGAGGGAAATATTGTTCAAAAAAGCAACTCCTCAAAAAAATCAATGAATAAAAGTCCACAAAAGAACAAATCAGAACTAAAGCGACAGAGATGCATACTTAATTAAAAAAATAAATTTAAAAAAATTTCTAATTAAAAAAATTACTACATTAAGACGTACTAGACAACCTTGGGAGCAAGTTTTCTTTATGTCTGGTGACTGATGGTAAAAGCTAATTGAGAATATTAGTGTCACTCTGCTCTTTTCTCTGTTTGGAAAATATACATCTTACATCAGCAAGTTTTTTTCCAGTTTTTGCGATATGTAATATGAACAGAGAAGTTGTACGTTGCCAGCCGAACGTTAGATCATATTACAGTACAAGAAGATGCCGCTCATCATTATTAAAACTTTCTGCGGTTTTAATGATAAAGGCTCAGAGTTTCTTCTCCTGTTCTGTATTTTTCTTTTTTGTCTTTTTGCAGAGTCTCTGCATTCAGTTGTGAGTGTGCTGTCTCAAGTGGAGTCAGATGGAGAAGTTGGTGCAAATCCAGCAGCAGCTGCCGCCTCCAGAGCAACAGGATCAGGGTTTAATCCTGTAAGTTAAGATTGCTGAATTTATTTTCATCGTACTTCCTCTTTATCCCTGTTGTAAACATTTTTGCACCCTGTTGTCGAGTTATGAATAATGTTTGGATTCAGCAAGCTGAGAAGTTCATGGTGGGCTTATTTTAGGAAATCTGAAAGGTAGTTGAAGCACTAGATCCCTCAGACTTAAGGGGAAAATATAGTTTTCTAGTCTGGATCATATTTTAACAACTAATATTCAAGTTTAAAGCAAACAATTAAATAATGCTAGTCATTTTAAAATTAAAGTAAAAACTATTACAGGAAGATTTTTTCCCTTTAGAGTTGCACTATGATTGACATTTTGTTAATTTCCAGTTGTCTCGTCATATTTAATATTTTGAATATGCAGAACGTAATTTTATCTATTTTTATCATTTATTTTTATGAATAAAATAAATTCATAAATATTCATTTATGAACATAAAAGTAAAAGGTTTTACTTTTATGTTTTACTTCATAAAAGTAAAACCTATAAAATAGGTTTTACTTTCATGAAAGGTTTTACTTTCATGAGTAAAACCTTTTACTCATGAAAAGGTTTTACTTTTTCATGAGTAAAACCTTGATTTATTTTTTTGTAGGATGTTGAAAAAGCAAAACTTTCTTTTAGTAAAAAGGAAATATATAACTAGGTAAAAAATAATTCTAAATAAGTTGCAAATTTGAGGAGCTGAAACAAATGTTTGCTGAACTAACAAGTTATTTAGATTTAGCTGATGCAGTCAAAGGTCAAAGTTTTGATCTACTCAGTGTGAATCCATTTTATATTTAGTAATATTGTGAGGCAAAAGGAAAATTGAGGTTAGCTGACTTCTTTAATGAACCCGATTCAGTTTTTCAGTCAAAAGTTTGATCTTTCCTGATGGAACAGGACAGATTTGTCTGAGTTGTAGATGAGTGAATAAGAAAACCTAAATAAAAACTTTGTTGATCAGCAAATTCATCCTTCAATCTCAGAGAGAATCTTTGACTTTTCATTATAAGTGCAAGAATCGAACACATAAATTCATTGTATACACTTATCATAATAAGAAGCTGAGAAGTCGAATGGGAGCCTCAGTCATATCTGATCAAGACAGACAGTCAGGTTTTTGTTAACAAAGAGATTGTTTGCTTCCTGCAGGTGAATCCATGCAACAGGAAATGTATTTCATTTTGGCAAAAGGGAACATGAGAAACCTTGTTAGCGTATTTAGAGTAGTGGATGATTGACTTTCATTTATTTTGGTTTGTTATTGTCAGTACTGCACATGGTCACATGTTATTTGCTGAGTCAATTGAAGGCCACTTGTGTTCCATTTCTGGTTGGGAACACACAAACACCCAATTAAAAAATCTTTTTTGACCAGTATTCAATCTTAAATCAGGTTTTGAACTGGACCTATGGTTCATAAATGAAAAAAAAATTATCAAAGTAAGTTTTGAAATAACTTTTGTTTTCAGGTTTCTCCATCCATACTCTCTCTATAGGATTACAATTGTGCAATTATTTCAATATTTCGTATTTACTTTGTTAGTCAAAGTATAGTTTAGACCACTAGAAATGATCCAAAAGTCAAAAACAGAAAGTGTGCTCCATCATTTTTGCTCGGCTTGTTTCATTGTTCAGACACCCATGGTGACCTCTGCTTGCATTTTGTTTCTTCTTATGTTGGCTGCACTTACAAGGAGCTTTAGGGTTTTACCCTGTGGCCTGTGGGTGTGACAACAAAGGACATAATGACTTCTGAAAGTACGCGGCTGTAAGCTCTCTGACTCTTTCAGACGTTGCATCTCATGACTCTGTAATAAACCCACACAGCATAAAGTCAGGGATGATAATTCCCTCTTTAGCAAAGCTCTTACAACATACATACTGCAGGAAGGTTGATATCCCCCGTAAATCTGAAACGTTGACACACCAGACAAGCGTCTGCTCAGATTAGCTTTTTAAAAAGATGACTGCGGACAGCAGAGTATCTCCCCTCAGAAGGTGTTTGTTCACGTTTCAGTGTTCCCACTCGCTGAACTGCGGATGCTGAATCTGTGACAGCTCACATATTGCAGAGTCTCTTAAATAAAAGATTAGCACTACAGTAAAATCACACCATGTGCAGTGATTATCCACAAGGACAGCAGCCGCATCACACTCGTAGCATGCAATAGTCACGTTCAAAGTTAAAATAACTGCATTAAAATCATCCTCTCCAATGGAGTGTAGTAGTGTAGTTTATTAGAAAAAACTGTCATCAGAATAATTTATACGATGAAAAATTAAAATCTTTGGGTTCGGTGCAGCATGAAGACTGCAGAAATGCTCACTGGAACTATAACAGAGGCTAAACGGGGTGTGTTTTATTTTAAATAAAAAAACATTTGATCTTTTTTTAAAATCCTGTGGTGGATGAGCAGCCCTCGCTGTGCTCATTCAAAGGTTTTATAGCATTGTTCCTAAAATGTTTCTGTGTCTCTCTGGTATCTCTGTCCTCCTCACTTTGTTTCTGCTGCCTGCTTGGGATTTGGAAGAGTCACACTGTAGCCTGAAGATAAACATCCCCATTGTGTCTTCATTAGACTGCATGTGTGTGTGACAGTGTGTGCAGCTCCGCTAGTTGCATTTGCATTCTCGTCCTTCCTGTGCAACGCATTGCTTAAGTTACACCAAGCTGGGCTGCCGCTGTGCTTGTGTTGATTTTATGACATGCTCCTCTCCAAGTGCACAACTATCTTACCAGCACTAAATGGTTTTATGTGTTTAGATGTTTGAAGGAGGATGTAAGGGCAGTAAAAAGGTTGCACAGTTTCAGAGAGGCCGCATGATAATTACAGACTGTAGTTTCCAATTCAAATAACTGTTGTATTATTCAGAATTGTTTCTGTGCTGCTTTCACAACATGGCATGAAAAATATCACAGATGCTTTTCAGTTTAGTGCTGTTATGCAATTCAGAGGCTACAAGCTCTCTGGATGAATCTCTTAGCAACTAAAACAGTCTAATAATTAAATGTACTTCTATGGTTGGATGCAGATGTTGATACTTGTAAACGGTAAAATGATTATTTATTATTAGAACTAATAAAATATGTAGAGTGGACTCATCAGTGCAAAAGAGGATATTAAGATTCTCCAACTGTGGTAATGTCATTATATTTTACTTGTTATAAAGACACCACTAAATTTCAGTATTAGAACTTATTTAACATAGATAACACTGGGCAACAGCCAAAACATTTCCTGGAGTTTTTCACCTGGTTTAGGGTAATTTTGATGTGCCGAATCCAAAAATCACATTGGTTTTGCTCAATCAGGTCAACTTTCTGAACTACAGATGCAACATGAGCATCAAAATGCATGACTTGTTCTCACATATGGATCGGTTTCCTGAGAATCTGGGATCAATGAGTGAAGAGAAGCGGGAGAGAGTCCATCAGGAGAGAAAAGAAAAGGAGAATTTTGCACAATGAAGATGTAATGTTCAATTTATATGTACATTTCAATTTACAGAAATCCAAGTTTGTAACATTTAATTAATACACATTTTTTTCTTCTAAAACCTTTTCTGGGTGATTGAGAATAATGGATGAAATTTTTGGATTCAGCAGCGGAAAAAAACAAAAAACATAGACAACTTCCAAAGAATATTTTTTGTAACAGTATGGTTGCACAGATTTTTATTTAGGGATATGAGGGTAAATGAGGTCACATTGTTTAGATTTTTGAATTATTGCTCCTCCACTTAACACAATTACACATCATTATTCTGTTCTGCTGCATAAAATTTCTGTAAACTACGCTGAAGTTTTGAGCTTTAATGCAGAGATGCCAGAACTTTTTGCAATGTAGGTTTTGTAGAAAAGTTTGTAGTACTTTTTGTCGTTATCACAATAGTACCACAAAATATTGTGATAAACTTCTAAGTCCATATCGTTCAGCTCTGCAGTGGTGTAATGTGACAAAATATGAGTGAATACTTTTATAAGGAACTGTAATAATACTGTCTATTCAAACAATCACACAATAGAGAATATCAGTATCAGTTCAAATTGATGCAGGAAATCTAAAAACGGAGGAATAATGTAGAGAAAATAACCTTTATGTAACTAGGATTTTAGAGATCAGCTTGCTAAGTAGTGAACTATTATATCACAATATTTGCAGTTTTGAATAAAACATTTAACCACCTTTAGAAAAAAAAAACTGCATAATGTTAATTTGATTGTGATTCTTCTTTTTCTCTTCTTCCCCCGATATTCTCAAGAGGGAGTGGGATTAATCTCTGTGTGAACACGTGAAGGCATATAAAATGAAATCAAAAAGGAGTGTGGGAACAGTTCTGAAAGAATGCCATTTCCTACATCTGCGTTTTAATGCAGTTTTAATTAAAAGCGAGCCTCCAGAGGCCGGGCTTTATGGTGATTTCTGACCAACTGAGAGGTGATATTATGCAGAGGGAATCGCACCACTCTGCCGAGCAGGATTGTTTTAAGCTGAGGCTCTGCGGTCATTAATATGACAAATCAGCTGCAGCAGGAGGGCTGTGACTGTAATGTTACCACAGAGGTGTGATAATGCTATACGTTTCTCACATTTAATAACTGATTGATATGAATGAGTCTCTGCAGTCTCTTTCCAACTCTATTTAATTCATTCTCTTTCTAAAGTTGATATTGCCATGTTTTAGGTTTTAGCACACTCTGTGGTGTTGGACATTAAGCATTCAATTAGCACTGTAACTGGAGCCTGAGGGCCGTCGAATTTTTGTCTGGGAGAGACAGAGATGTGGGAGTCATATCAATTAAATACATACTTTTTAATTAAACATCAAAATAATTATCTTGATTTCATTATTCATAATTTCTTATTCAGAAATTAGCTCCTGGGTGACATTTTATTTAGCTCCCCCCCCCCACTATAAACAAGGATTGGGCAAAAGATTAAAACCACTTTCTGGAGCAGCATAAAGAATCGACACATTTTCACTGAACTGAGTTAGTTAGCTCCTATCCTCAACGCTATTTTCTCTTGGCTTAATTTTAAATGCTGCAGCTATATATGGATGATATGGTTCCATACCTATCAACATTGGTTATTATTAGTTTATTGTTTTGAATATCTAAAGTACTGCCAAACTAGTGACTTGACCTTTCCTATTGTAGACACCGACTACAAAGACTTAAAATGCAAACATTTAAGAAAAAACGTCCCCACCAAGCAATGCTTAGCTTGGTGGGGACACAAGTAAAGCCTGGTGGCCCGCCAGGCTTATAATACATTGGGGGAAACCCTGGAATACGAATGCAGGCTGATGACTGGCAGTTAATCTAATTCTTATATTTGGCAAATTTCAAATCTTCATCATCTTCACCCTTTTTCTATAGTTTTATTTTTTTCTAATCAGACTATGTTAGGCCAAGTCTTCTTCCTGTATTTTTGTTTGTTTTTGTTACAATGTATTTACTGTAAAAGCCTTCATTTCACATTTTGTGTTCTATTCCTCCCGTTTTTGTATTTGTAAGCAAATATTTTATTTCAATAACTTAAGAAACAACTAAAAACCAATCAAAATAGTCAGAATAGAATGGAATTGATTCATAAGCCTCTATTTTTTAATCTCTTCTCTTTAATGGAGGCTTGAGTTTAGCTGCTTGGGTTCAGTTCAAAGCTTATACATTTTCTTAATTTCCAGAAAATGCATGAAAGGAAATTTTGAGTGCTGCTCCTCCCTTACATAACATAATAATCTAGTATCATAAATAAAAGAAAGTTTATAAATCTTTAATGATGTTTATTGTTTTTTTTATGTGATAGAAAATCAAAAAGTAACTCATAATTGTGAAACTGACGGAAAATTAGTTCTGACAGCTTTTTGCAAATAAAAATCCTCAAAGTATGGCATCCATTTGTAATCCATCCCACTCTATGCTGACACCCCAAAGTCCATTGCAACAAATTATCTTTGTCTAATATGTAGAAAGTCCATCTGCATGTTTTGTGAAGAACTCAGAGGTTTTTTACAGAACAGGCAGCTTCATGAAGACCAAGAAGCAGCTAGTATGAAATAAGATTGCATGAAAAACCGCTACATGTAGTGCTAGCGTCATGCTGTGGGGAAGCTTTTGTTCAGCAGGGATGATCAGAGCTGATGGGCGGGGGGGATGAATGTTGCTGAAAACGGGTGAATAATGGAGAGAAACCAGTTGGAGGTGGCAAAACATTTCTAAATCCAGCAATGGATTTAACCAGTTGCCTTCAGAAATTACTTAATTAGTAAATATTAGTGGTGGGATTTGATTAAATTCTGTAATCGAATTAATTGCTGGGTCTTTAATTCATTAAATTAAATTAAATGAATTGTATTTTAATCGAAAGCTACATATTGCCAAAATGAAAATTTTCAATTCAAAAAGTGTTTTTGCTTCTAAGTTATTAAATAATAATAAAAAGAGCTCAACAACAAAGATATTTACTGATTAAATCAGTTGTTGTTGTTTGTGGATGTGGCTTAGTGGTGGGACTCGATTACCACATGGATGATCCAGAAAAGTGTGAATACAAACGTTCTGGCTCTGGACTTCAGTGTATATTAAAAAGAAAAATTATACAAGTTTTATGTAATTAAAGCAGCTCATTAAAGTTCTGGCACCAATAAATAGTTTTTTTTTCAGGGTGAAAATATTCAAGTCACTTAGCCTGTGACAAATAAGACTATGCTTCAAGTCCAGCGACTAAATTTATTATTTGTGGAATATTATGCTAAGAATAAAAACAGAAACATGATTTTTTTTTTTTTTAGTTGTTCTGGTGCTGGAAATTAAAGACCTGAGGTTCTGCCAGATGTTCTAAAAGTGCTGTTGATGACTGTTTGAGAACATTTCCGACCCGGCGGATCGCCTCACCTCATTGATCGTTAGGACAGCTTTTGTTGCTCAGTATCATTAACGGTTAATTACTGTTCAGCTCAGGAGTTTGTGCCTGTTTTCAGGCCTCCCGGTGCCTCCGATGCAAACACAAATCGAAGTTGGCTCAATTCTTGGCTGCCTCGCTCCACCCATTGTGTGATTGTGCTGATCTCTCACAAAGCTCATCCTGATCCCGGCCTGGAGCGCAGCCCTGAGCTGCTGATTCTCCCTTGCTTTCAGAGACCACCCTCCGCCCCGCAGGCTCAAGGACTGCTAAAACACTCAATGAGTGAAATTCATCGACTACTGAATATAAAAATGTTATTCACTGAAAACAGGAAGTGTTAATCTTTCACCATAGTTCACTATGTTTAGCTAGTGGTCGTATTATTTCCTTTTTGTAGCAAACACCTTGGTTTGTGTTTTTTTAAAAAATTATTCTGTTTCTTAATCTGTTACAAGAGATTAAGAAACTCCATCTTCATCACACCTATTTCTTAAGAATGCAAAGGATTAAAATAACCAGATGAAATTCTTTTATCTACTTCAATTTAATATTTTAACTCCTTACTGATTCGTGAGGATTATATAATTAGTTTATTTTTGCCTCTCACTTTCTTCCAGTCTTTTCAATATGAATATGCTCTATATATTTTGTTAAGCCTTACACATGCATGGTATTTTCACTTGCTGCAAAAGCAGTTGTCCTTTGGGGACATACAACTAAAGTTGGCATGAATACTGAGATGGGTAGTGGTTGATTTTTAATATTAGTCGTTGGCAGCAGAATCGGAGAGTTCTGTTTTATTTGGCTTAGTTTGAGAGGGAGAACAAAGTTGGTTTTTTTTGCATTTTCATACATTCGGATCACAGATTTTAATGTGTTTTATTAAACATATTAAATTAGATTTCATATGAATGTAGTGCATAATTGTGAAATAGAAGAAAAAGGGGATCTGAGAGGTAACTGAATAATAACAATAATGATTTTGTTCTTCAGGCAGAAGCTATCGGACAAAAACTACCCTCAAGCTCGTTCAGCTTCACCTCTAACCAGTGTATCCTCTACGCACTGGGAGTCGGCATGTCCACCAAAGATCCAGACAGCCTCAGGTATGCATCTGCTTTTTGTTTGTGTGCAAAAAAACTAGCAAACTGTTGCGAGAAACCCAAAAGTTTTGACTGTTCAAAACTGCATTAAAAGGCAGTCATCCCTGATACTGACCAAATGTATGTTAACTTTTGAATTCAAGGAAAGTTGCACCAAAGAAAAAATCTCTAAAAAATGTTTTTGCTACATTTTCTGGCATTTACCAAATAGAAAGAGTTTTTGTAATTCTACCTGTCCTAAAACAAGAGAAGTTTGGTGGGATTTATCTTCAGATAGTGAGAAAAAAAATGTTTGTATTTTTTATTTGGTGTATTTAAATATCTGGTTTCAACTGTATATTGTGTGCAGGTATTTAATTTTGAGCAAGAAGGTCATTTAGAAGAAACAGCCTTTATTGTCCCGCTAAGAGAAAAATCAGGAGTAACAGCAGAAAGTTTTGAAGTGTTAAAAACAATATAGAAAGTAATAAGAGTAATAATAATAATAATAATATAGTGTTTACCCATGATTTGTTTGGATTATTTCCGTGTAACGAATAGTTATTGTTCAAAATGGCAAAATTGGTTATTATTGTATGTAACTGTTGAAATTTAGGGATTTTTTCTTCTTGGGCCATTTCAAAATGTAAAGTGTTGCTATATTTTAGTTTACCTTGTCCCTGCTGCAGAATTTTTAATAGGAGTAATAAATATGATGCTGAACTGAAACTGTCTTGTTCATTTGTGTTGCTCATATCTCCAAAATGTGATGCTGGAAAGTATTGAAAACACCTTGAGAAGTGCTTGAATTTTACTGTGGGAAAAGTGCATGAACCCTGCTTGCTTCATTGTCATGATTGTTCTGCCATCTGTGCAACCATCACTGACACTTTGCATCTTAACGTAGGTTCCTGTACGAAGGGCATCAAGACTTCAGCTGCCTCCCCACGTTCGGGGTCATCCCCTCGCAGGCCGCCACGATGGGCGGCGGCCTCAGCTCCGTCCCTGGACTCAGCATAGACTTCACACAGGTCAGGAAACATGCAGATTACTCTCTAGGATATCCGCCTGTGCGATCTTGCACATTTATAAGTGTATACACAACTTTGCTGTTTGTAAATATGTTGATGCAGATTTATGCCCATATGGGATATTTCACACAGCCTTGCACACAGAAGAAGAGTAAATAGTACACTGCTAACGCTAATGAGGCTGCAAGACTTTCTGGTGAATGTGTGTCACAGCTGTTGTGTTGTTTCAGGTTTTGCATGGAGAGCAGTATCTGGAGCTTCACAAACCTCTGCCTACTTCAGGTATTTACCCCCTGATTCTACGCAGTGATAAATTGGGGTTGTAGTTCATCACGAAAGGAAGTAAACGCTCTTTCGTAAACTCAGGCTTATAAAATAACATACTATTCTCTTGGATATTTTAAATAATAAGCAGTTAGTTCTTTTACATTTTACTGGATGAGAAATTGTCCCAGAAATTATTGCGATAAACAATAATATTGTTATTTTAAGATCATTTTCAAGCCGTAGCATAATAATAATTTTTTAAAATGCTTTATATTGGAACTGGATAATATTTTAAATATCCAAATGTCTGTATTTTGTGTATTTTTTATATTCTACAGCTTAAAAGTCTATTCCTACTTAATAAATACAATGTTTTCATATTAATTTGACATGCTTTGTGTTTGATTTCTCAGATAACATCCTAAACACATAAAGAAATAAAATAGGGTAGTTTTATTACCTGTTTGCTCTCTGTATGACTTGAACTGGGCCTAAAATATTTTTTGAAACATGGTTTGAAACCCAGAAGCTTGTTGATGCTGTTTTTGTTATTATATTTTTCCTCAGAAACTCTTCTAATCACATTTTTATTTAAACTCATTTCTATTTTATTTTTATTTTACATTTCAAACTAAGACTGCAGCCCACAGCTGCATGCATCAGTATTTCTTTTTAACCAGAATATTTTAGTAGAGAGATGAGATGGGTGGAAAATAATGCCACTCTGTTAGTTTTTCCAATTGATTAATCGCTCTGATAATTGATTTTCTTGCAGAAATTTAACGTTGACTGGTTCCCTTTTGAATCAAGATGTTGCAGAATTGTAAATATTTTCATGTTAAGCGTTTAATTGTCCCTCCAGGTACCCTTACCTCTGAGACCACAGTGGCAGACATCCTAGACAAAGGATCCGGAGCCGTAATCCTGCTGGACGGTGAGTTTTTATTTACCCTTTAACAGTGCAGAGTTTTCATCATACAGTGTATTTATTCAATATCCATTTGTTTTCTTCAGTTTAATGTATTTTTTGGCCTCACAGATCCCTCTCAGGCTGAATTAATGAAAGTTAATTTACAGTCTGTGTCTGCAGGGACCAGAATAACAGACTGTGAATGGCTCATACTTTTGTGTGGCAATTCCTCGGAGATGAATGTCATTTAAAACCTCTGATCTATAATTAATCCATCTTAAACCAGGAAACTGTGGGACCTGGGGTTTTTCTGTGTGTTGACTCGGGAGAATGTCAATAAAATGTCCTCACTCACATTAAACCTGTTAGCTTTGGTGAAAAGAGAAATTACATTGGGGTTATTTTGCATGTTGCAGTGACATCATGTCTATTTCCTTTCTGCTTGACAACTATGCAGAAATTTGTTTTGGTTTATCATATTAAATGCCAGCGTTTGCTCTGTTTTGCAGTGAACACCTACAACGGCGACGAGCTCGTGTGCTACAACCAGTTCTCAGTGTTTGTGGTTGGAGCCGGACGCTTTGGAGGAAAGAGAAGCTCAGACAAAGCTAAAGTACGTCAGAGCTTTGTGTTGAATGTTTGCTTAAGAGTCATAAAAAGACTTTTCTGACTGAAACAACTAATTAACAGACTGGGAAGCAAAAAGCTTGTTGAAATGTCCCAGTTTGTTTGAATGTTAAGAGTCTCATCAGCTCTGAAATATGGCACCGTATTAAAAATCATTGAAGCTTTTTAAAAAATAAGATTTCAAAAAATTAAGATTTCATCAAGTAAAGGGAAGAAAAACAATCCAAAGATCCTCACTTAAACCCCTAAAAATTAAATATTACAGCTATTATAGAGAAATTTCCAGATCTGAGTTGGATAAAGTGGAAAACATTCTTTGATACTAAAACTTTACCCAAAGAAGTAATATTGTAATAACCTTGTCAGTAGATAATAAGGAGTTTCAGTGCACAGTTAATAAGGAGCAGTATGTGCCAGAATTTGCTGCCATGTTTAATACCCTTCACACTCATTAAATCAATCTTTTATTGCAGCAGCACGATTTTATGCAGAAAAGTGTTTCCACTAAACAGGCTGCAGAGGAAATAGTTATGTTATTCATGTCTGCATCTTAATGTTAATAAAACTGTAGAAACTTCACAAACTACTTTTAAAAGATATCACGTATTTTCCAGGCTCATAGTGTCAGCTGTTCAGTACAAGTAAGAAAGTTTTTGGCAATTTTTGAGAAAAATCTGCAATAAACTCCCATTTATTAGTGCAAAAAAGTGTGGGGATTTGTTGATTTTGCGTGAATTTCCAAGGTAATTCTCAAAACAGTTTAGGGACTGATTGTTAGAATATGGCAGTAAACGGATAAAAACTGGATTGATTTGATTGATAAAATAATATTTAAGCACACTTTGTGTTTAGTCTAGCACCCAGAGGACCACATAGAAAGCTATGGCGGGCCAGATTTGGCCCACGGGCCTTGAGTTTCACACATGTGCTCTACATCTTGGTCACAAGTTCACATACGCTCATTTTGGGCACAAATATCATATATATCCAAAAGCTGCATCTATAATTCACCTGTTTCCACTTATTTAATGTTATAAAATAGAGAAATGTTGCTGGAATAAAATCACATTTCCCCACATTTGTGTGTATCTACTATTCCCTGCTGTCTATGTAGATTTTACACTGGTTTATTTACCCTTTACAGCATCCCAGTTTTTTATATATATATAACTTGAGAAAACTGTTATGAATGCTTCGTCATATTTAACAGGTTTTTGTTTTGTTTAAATTTCCCCAGGCTCCTCTGCCTCCACCCAAGCGCGCACCAGATGCTGTGGTGATTGAATCAACCACAGGAGACCAAGTGAGTGCGTCTGTGTGGGTTTTGCTGCAGAATAAATCAGCTGAATTGATGATGCAAGGGTGAAACTAGAACATGTTGGATTTTCTTTTTACTCCTCTCTGCAATAATCATCAAGTTCGAGTCAGAATATGTGTGGCGACGGAGAGTTGAATGCAGGTTTTCGTTCTGTGTCAGAGAAGAGAGATTGCTGACTGCAAGATGCCGTGGAAAGTAACGAAAAGAAAAGAGAAATCCCCCAAGCATTTTTAAATGACTGCATTTGTATCACTTCAAAGGCATTCTTATTTTAGGTGTCTTTATGATAATTTAATTTTATCCCACAAGAAGTTATGAATAAGATATAAATCTAAACAATGTCTGCTCCCCCCTGCGGATACAGGCTGCTTTGTACCGTCTGAGCGGAGACTGGAACCCGCTGCACATAGACCCCGGCTTCGCCGCCATGGGAGGTGAGAGCAGAACAAGACGAAATGCTGTTCAGTGCTGACTCCCCGTCTTCTTTTGGCTTTTTTTTCATCTTACTCAAATGATGTGTCTTCATCTCATTTGTTCTTGCTCATGCTGTGTTTAAAAATGCTGTTTGGTCAGGCTTCAGGGCTCCCATCTTGCACGGTTTGTGTTCGTTCGGCTTTGCGGCGAGACACGTCCTCAAGCGCTTCGCCAACAACGACCCGGCGAAGTTCAAGGCCATAAAGGTGAGCATTACCTCTCTGCGGTTTCAGATCAAATGTCTACGTTGCTGCTTCCGTATGCTGCAAAGAATCATCACATAGTTTCCACATGAGATTTGATGAAAGTGTTAAGAGTAGCTTTGTTTTCACCTGCAGGTTTATTACAGCACTGAATTTTTGCAAATGAAACAAAATATGGCCATAAGGTAGAGATGGGGAGATGTTTAGAGTCGATAGGAAGATGAATGTAGCTAAAAGCAGGAGAATCCTGGAGGAATATCTGTTAGGCTACGTTCACACAGCAACCTCAAGTAACCAAATTCCGATTTTTTTTTCCTTAACGCGACCTGCATCAGATTTTTTTCGTCCATGTAGTTATGTGTCCTCTCCCTTCTCGCTGCTCTTTCAGGTCCGCTTTGCGAAGCCCGTGTTTCCGGGTCAGTCGCTGCAAACCGAGATGTGGAAGGAGGGCAGCCGGATCCACATCCAGTGTAAAGTGAGTCTCTCTCTTTTTTTCTTATTTTTTTTCTTTAGCAGCAGCGAGGATTACACCCTCATCATGAGCTGCGGTGAAGAAATGAGCCGAGCCGCCTGTTCTTCTGATGAGCTCTCGTCTCTTTCATGCAGGTGAAGGAGACGGGTGACGTCG
Organism: Alfaro cultratus; assembly: GCA_903066825.1. NCBI lineage: Eukaryota > Metazoa > Chordata > Actinopteri > Cyprinodontiformes > Poeciliidae > Alfaro > Alfaro cultratus. The sequence continues at coordinate 131,246 of CAEFZX010018060.1, forward strand.
CTCTGGCTGGGGGCTACGTGGATTTGCACGGCACATCAGAAGCTTCTCCTGAAATTCTCCCTCAGGTACATGAAAGTCTGGGAACGAAAAAAAAAGAACTACCCTCTCTGTCAATTATTCCACTGTAATTCCTTTATTACATTCTTTTTTTGGTGGCCTCATTTCTTTCCATTCTCAAAGTGGGCGGACAATGGAGTTCACGGTGGCCTTTTTATTCAGCAAAGAAAAAAAAACTGCTTAATGTCACCTCGTTCATTTAGGGGCATCAGAGTGAGCAAATGAAGCTCAATTCAGGTTTTTATTGAGATGTTAACCACCCAGATTCAAGCGAGAGAAATATCTGATTGCAGGGAAAATTAGATTTCTGCTTGGAGTTTGCTATTTGGATTTTGTTATGCAACATAATGAGGAGGTCTAGTTTAACTCAGAAAATCTTTTTTTACAGATTGCAAAAAGGGTTTCCACAGGTTGTTTGAAGTGTGCGTTTTCCCTCCACAAGCCTCCCACCACTCTTCACCTTTGATTTAGACAAAATGGATGTATATTTTCTGCCTTTTCTCCTCCTGCTGCAGGGAGGAGGCCTTCAGAGCGACCTGGTATTCGCAGAGATCGGGCGGCGAGTTAAAGATCTGGGCTCAGAGCTGGTCAAGAAGGTGAACGCCGTGTTCGGCTGGGAGATCACCAAGGACGGCGAGAAAGCTGCAGAGTGGAGTAAGTCACATGGACACAAACGTTTTTCGTTATTCAGCAAAAACGATAATAGAAAATTAGACGGACATCACTTAAAAGATAACACCAAAACTGAGGAATAAATTTTAAAATATACATATTTTCTGTTTTTATTTTCATTGGAATAAAAAAATTCCCTCAATAATCAATGGGGAAAAAAAATATCCAACTCTTCCTATAACTGCTGATCAGCTTTTTGCATAATTATTTGTACCGAAAACTCTGTGAGGTTGGAAGGCCTCCTTGCCATCACCCTAATCTTTAGCTTCCTCCACAGATTCTTTCAGATTTAAGTTGGGACTCATGGTGATCGAAGCTACGTTCACACAGCGGGAAAACACGACACAAATCAGATTTATTTATTTTTGCCCATACACAAATTGCAGCTCTGGAAAAAATGAAGAGCCCACTTCACTGAACCCCATTGAAAACCTCATTGTTATTCAAATATTGATTTCTGAACTCTTCATGAGTTAAAACATTAGTATTATTGTTTTTAAATGTACATTAGCTTGTTTTCTTTGCAATATTTGAGGTCTGAAAGCACTGCATCTTGTTATTTTGACCATTTCTCATTTTCTGCAAATAAACACTAAATTTTTGCTTGGAATTTCGGAGACATTACATTTATAGTAGTTCTTAGAATAAAAGGACAATGTTAATTTTACTCAAACACATGCCTATAAAAAGTAAAATCAGAGAAACTGATCATTTTAAATTGTCTCTTATTTTTTTCCAGAGCTGTGTAATCGACTTTTTCACGGCAGTCCTAAATACAATCTTTTTCAAATTTCAGCCGCTTCTAATTCAGATACATATCTGATTGTTTTCAAAGCGTCTGCAGTCTGAACGTTCATGTCGCATTTTATCTGGCTTTTACGTCAGATAAAAGCCAGATATTGTAATTGTAATTGTAGCACATCACATCACAATCCTGCCACTTCTGGTTTTGACTTCGTACCCAAACTGATTCTTCTACAGAAGCTGCTCCACAAAACACTGTTTCTATTAGTTGTGCTTTCTTTTTACTAGTTTCCTTTGTCTTATGATCTTGTGACGATACTTTTGGCTCCATCCATTACTACTCCCATAAACAAAACGCTGTTGTTTGACCTTAACGTTCCTCTGAAGGATCGGCTCTAAGCGCCGTCCTGTTTGCTTTGCTGATGGACGAGCTAGCAGACGAGGTCGGAGAGGATTGTTCATGGACTATCATGTTTGCAGAAGAGAGGACAGGAAGTTGGTTGGTGCATTGGATTGCACTAAATGGAGACAGATGTGAACTAAAGAGGACCGAGATAAAAATGTCACTTTTTGATCCAAGTTAAGCCGATTTCACTGATGTTGACGTTTAAAACCGGGATTAGTTTAAATTTTGTGCTGGAATTTGAAGACTAAACGAGTCGATGGAAAGTGGAGCTTTTTGTCTTTTAATCCGTCTTCTTGTCTGTGTTTGCCTCCGTTCCCCTACAGCCATTGATCTGAAGAACGGCAGCGGCTCTGTGCTCAGAGGGCCGCCCGGCGGGAAGGTCGACGTGACATTCACTCTGTCAGATGAGGACTTCATGGAGGTGGTGACGGGGAAGCTTCAACCTCAGAAGGTAACGTCTTTGAAGCTCCTCCGCCGGCGTCTGGAAACTTCTACCTCGCATTTAGTAATCGCCTCCCATTTCAAACGGCCACTGCGACGGCGAACCACTTCCTGTACATTCTGATTACGGGGAAAGTTGCTTTGAGGCTCCCTTCGATCCATAACGACGTCCTGCTTGATCTTGTCTCGTCAGATAAAATATGAAAGCGGCGATCTTTCGGAGAGCCCTCTGCGCAGACAATCAATCGCCGCTGCTTGTTATGTCTGTGGCATCCCATCTGTCAGTGGGAGTGGCCGTCACTGCACAGAATTCATGCGCTTCCTGGAGCTCTGCTTATTGATCTCAGGCCGCCTGCGTTCGTCTTTATAGAAAGTCGGAGGGCTGGAGATCCCTGAGGCGGGTCTTCTCCTCTCTGCGGTGATGAAAGGAGCAGCTGGGGGAAGATTAGCTGACGGAGTTGAAAGAGGAGCTGCTAACTGTCTTCCAGGGTCATCATAACCCCGTTGTTGGATTGATTTCAGCAGAGCAAAGAAAATCGTCATCAGAGGCTCGATTAGCTTTCTTCTGCGGAGGGATCATCTTCGTCTCCTTTCATCTTAATTTCCTGAATGCTGTTCAGCTCTCTGATGACAAATGCTGCAAAATAAACGTTTGTTTTTCTTGTCAGGCGTTCTTCTCTGGCAAGCTGAAGGTGAGAGGGAACATCATGCTGAGTCAGAAGCTGGAGGTCATCCTGAAAGACTACGCCAAGCTGTGAGCTCCACCGCCAACGCCACCAACCAATCAGACGGCTTCAGGAACCCGACCACATCGACTCCCTCCTACTCTGTGTTTGGTGAACGTTTCTTGGTTCTCTAGGGAAATTCATTAAAAAAAATCACCCACTAAGACATTTCAGGAATTAATTTATCTCCATTGAATTAATTTAAGGACTCCCAAACGGCCTAATCCAAGCATCAGGAAATGTTTCAGTTCACTCACATCTCTAGCTGCTCAAGTCTCTTCAGAATATTTAATTAACCACATTTTTCATGAGTCGTGAACATTTATTCACATTTTAATAACGCATAAGTTGAATTTATTAACGTTTCAGTTAAACTGAAATAATCAAAATCTAGAGCAGCTTTTATGATCTATATTTTGGTTTCATGACTAATTTACCACAGTCATAGACAGTTTGATGTATCTGATACTCTAATCAGATCAGGGTTTTAAACTAATGTAAACTTTACATTTATTTCAACTTTATTTGTGCAATTTAATGCAATGTAATGGTTGCTCTTGTAAAATAAATCGTGACTCTAATTAAAGCCTTAATGTTATCGCTCATTTTTCTTCTGCTAATTTATATAACACCACTGATCTGAGGACTTCAGACACAAACGGAGCAGAAATCAATCCAAAAAATTTGTCAGAAATGTTTTATGTATATGAAAGGTCATGCAGCAAGTCTTATTCAGCTGGACCGAAGGCAGACATGGTTGCTGGGACTGTAAAGGTTGCAGACCTGAGTGAATCCTCTGCAGTGAAACATTTATTACTGATACTAATAATAACATTTAGTAAGTTATTGACAGCAGCAGTAGCTCAGCCGACGGGCTTCAGCAAGTTTTCACAGCTAAACAGAAACTTTGGATGAGATATAACTTCCACAAAAAAGGAAATAAAAGGGAGAAAATAAAGCAATAATAGCTAAATGGAGAGTAGTAGGAAAAAGTATCAGTTTATCTTCCAGCAGCCGAAACCTGCAGAAATAGATTATCCAGAGTTTCTCCAAGTATGAGTTTTATCAAAAAGGAAAGTTTTGAGTCTTAAAAGTAGAGCTTTCTATTTCAGGGTGGAAGTATGGCCGATTATTCTGGTTGTAAGTAAAATAATTACCACACAAGAATGTCTGCACTGAGTGCTGCAACTATTCTAACTATACAGATGCAATATTATATATATATATATATATATAAATATATA
>CAEFZX010018062.1:0-75322 GCA_903066825.1 Alfaro cultratus
CAAAGTAGTAATCACAGCAAAAGGTTGCTACTTTGAAGAAACTAGAATATAAGGCGTATTTTCAATTGTTTTACACTGTTTTGTTTAGTACATATTTCCACATGTGTTAATTCATAGTTTTGATGCCTTCAGTGTGAATCTACTATGTCAATACTTATGAAAATAAAGGAAACTCATTGAATGAGAAGGTGTGTCCAAACTTTTGTTCTGTACTGTATATATAATTTGAATTGTATGCTTCTTTAAAACTGTACCTTTTGTGTTATTGACATGTTGTTGCCATAATAATGTATTATGAATAACAACCCAAATAAAGTTTAGTTCAAAAACTCTTCTAAGTATTTCAGTATCATCAGGTTATTTATCTCAGAACAACATTTTCAAAATACTTTTACCAAAACAAACTAAGTTCTTATCATAGATACAAAAAAATCAAGAAATTCTGTAAGACTGAAAATATACTGAATATAAATTCATAATCATATGTCCTAGCCATTAAGTGAGTTCTTGGATTTCCAATGTATTAATATCCTTTTGGGTGCAAGCAAAGTAGAGAACATAATTATATGTGAATGACTTTTAGAGGTAGCTCCTGTCACTGACATTAAAGACACTTTTCCACCAGCACATTGTGCTCTAAGCAGTTAATGTGGGCTCAGTCCTTCCCCACATAATGAGCTTTTCCATTATACAGTCTGTTCCTCATTATTGTGGGCGGGACATGAGCAGCAGCAGCTGTGGTCAACTCTTTGCTGATGTTAACACTCAGCAATGGAGAGCCTCGAGGTTCTCGTTCTGATGGACTCAAATAAACCCAGATATTTCATTTTGTCTTATAGAAATTCATTGCTGGCCAAACATAATGATAAAGACTCATTGCTGAGTATTTATCTTAACAGGTTTATCATAACCATAACATTCTGGCTCTTTTTTTTTTTTTTTAAATGTGCAACCTTTTGGATTTAGGTAAGGCAGTCAAAAGATGGAAACCAATATCCATGCATGAAATTGTTATTTTTTTAAAATCCATGTTAAAAATAAAATTCACATCACAAGTTAATATTATGTAGTTCTGGTGTTTCACACTATCGGCGTAAAACTGCAGCTCCATCAGAAAGCTGACCACAGCTGCAGTGTTTCTCTCTTCTTTATTGCTGTCCGTTCTTCAGAGAGTGGAGATGCTAGCAGCGCTGCTAATTCACCGTCATTCTGCTGCTAAACTTACTGCATGTCTTTCAGGTGCTGCTCCTGATTAAACTCATAATTAAACTCCTCATACTGAGCAGCTCTCAGTATGAGTATCCACAATCCGCAGCTAAACTAAATGATGTTAGGAGTTTTCAGTGACATAAATCACGAGCCAATCAACAACAGTCAGTCAAATGGCTTTGGTGCCTTACCCTTCTCGGTGCTGCCACTATTATCCCTAAAGTAGGTATGAGAACAGCTGGGCAGAACCGCACCGGATCTGCTAATGGAAAATGAATCTGGCCGGGGCGGACTGGGACTGAACCGGTTAGAGGCGTTGTAGTAGAAAAGCGCCATTGACTCAGATTTTAACCACCTCTGATCCTTTTGATCTCTAAGAACTCTGACACATAAATGAGAAAACATGTGCTGCAGGTTCTTCGATAGCTGTAGTAGCTTTTTAGTCCAACAGAAAATGATTTACTAGATCACCTCCTTTTAATGTACCAAAGCACGTTTCTAAGCTTGAGCTGACTCTCATGACAACCATAAAAGATGCATTACAATAGCTGTTTATGCTGAAAATGTTGGAAGGTCATTTCATGATTTGGAGGATTTTAGTAGAACTTCTAATCAAGGGAAAATTTTCAGATTCCCATCCCAGTATGTTTTCTCTACTTTATGGAGAAATCAGCCATGCTGTGGATTCACAGATTCTGTTTCTGTGCTTCTTCCCTGCAGGACATCATCGCTGGCATCCTGTACAGCATGCTCATCCTCTTCTTTTTTCTCCCTGCATTGGACATGATTGACAGCTTCAACCTGAGCTGCCGCTATGCTCCCGTGGTCATCGTTTCCATCCCCCTGGCCTTGGCCCTCTTCTCATTCACCCTGGACACCTGGAGCACTTCTCGAGGTGACACGGCTCAGATCCTGGGTGTGGGTGCTGGCGTGGCCCTTGCGTCTCATGTAAACCAGCTCCTAGGTTTGATGCCAGACCTGACGGCGGATCAACTACCTCTCATGGTACCTACCATAAGTGGCGGACTGGTGTGTGGCGCTATGCTGCGGTTGGTTCTGGGAGTGATAGTCCTCTTGGCGATACGGACCCTGATGAAGGCCATCACCATCCCACTGGTGTGCTGGCTGTTCAGGGTGCACAGCTCAGACGTGAGGAAGGCCCGGCAGCATGTGGAGGTAGAACTACCATACCGCTACATTGTTTATGGGACCGTGGGCTTTAGTGTGCTCTTCCTGGTTCCACTTCTCTTCACCTATGTGGAGAACTCATAAAAGGATGTAACTTAAGTGCACGGTCAGTCTCCAGCCAGGAATTGGAGAACCAGCATTTCAATACTGTTTTTGCATCTCCATGTAAACCAGAGTTTTTCCTCTTCAACAGGAAGTTGGGGCCAGAACTGGCTGAGATGCATTAAAGCCTGAACACTGAAATTCTTCCTCACTTTCTTAACCTTTCTGCTCTTTTTTCCAACAGACTCAGGTTAGCTCTGGAGCAGGATGAGGGCGAGGGAGTATTTCCTTTAAGTGGCACTGTCTTTTATAAGATTAACCTTTGGAAAGACAAACCTATCTATGTTGATGTGTTTTACACTAAATATCCACACCGTTGCCTTTTTAAAAACATAGTTCAAGAATTTTAATGAGAGGTTTTGCTAAAAGATTATAAGCAGGTAATATCTAACCTGCAGTAGATTGCCTCTGATTATTCCTGTACCTAGTGCTTTCAGTCATATTGACATTCAAAGTGCTTCAACATTACAGTCACAGTCTCCTTGCAGCACTCCCACGTTAACACACCCAACACTGGATCAGTAGGTAACTTGGGGTGAAGTGCTTCCTCCTGGGGTCCCGGTGGGGGAACTGTCCTCAAATACAAGCATACAAAGCATACAGTCCTAACCTTAGGCACTATGATTAGATCAAATATAAGGCCATGCAGCTTAGCCACGATTATTTTAACACCTTGTATAATCAAGTAAGAATGCATTCGGCATTCTCACTTCTTAAGATTGTGTTTGTCTTTAGTATTATTTGTCAATGTTCCATACATTCTTCTGCTCTCAACTAATTCTGCGCTTAACTAATTCTGCCATTGTTTATATGTGAATTTCAACAATTTGTATATCAAAACATTCTGCTTCTTCGGGAGCATTGTTCTATGACTTTTGGTAATTTCAACTATGCTACTTTTTGAAATACAATTACAGTTTTTTTGCAGTTCTCAACCCCATTGAAATGCATTGGAATTCTTCAGAATTCCACAAAATTCGGCAAAAACCTTTGCTCTTTTATTGGTCACAACTTCTGCCTACTTCAACTTAAAAGCTCCATTCAACTTTTAAGCAAAACACAATAAGTTAAGATATCTTCAGATGATCCAGCTTTCTGATACCGCTTATGCTTTTTCTTAAATTCCAATTTAAGTTTTATGCAGATTTTTGGCCATTGACAGAACTTGGCCAAATGGGGAATTTTTCTGCCATAATCCAAGAGCACAAATTTTCATTCTGAAAGCAAGATTCCATGTCTTTTGTTCTCAAAACTTAACACTTTTGCTTACAAAATGTAACACTGTTCCTTACATTTTCATTTTGAAAGCCGGACTTTATGTCTTTCTTAAAACTTGTAATGACTGTACTCACAACGTCTCCTTGCGCTCACACTTAGTCTCTGCTCGGAGCAAATCTTTGCTTGCAAAACTCTTCTCGCTTGATGGAATTTTCCTGCCATAATTCAAGAGCACACATATTCAGTCTGAAAACAGGATTTCATGTCTTTTGTTCTCAAAACTTTTGATACTTTTGCTTACATTTTCATTTTGAAAGCAGGACTTCATGTCTTTCTTCTCAAAACTTGTAACTCTTATACTCAAAATAAGAGTTAGAACTCTTATACTCCTCGCACTCACACTTAGTCCCTGCTTGGATCCTCCGCTTGCTTCTGAAACATGGAACTGCCTTTTGGCATAGTCTCCTAGCAACTAATCAGCCAATAGAATAAAAGTGTTGTACTGGGTGTGTTTGTTTCCTTCTAGCGTGTGTGCCTGTGTGGCTACTATCGATTGTAGCAACCTGCGCCACCCACAGGATGTAGGGAGAAACAACGACGTCAGCTTTCTGCTCCGTGTTACACTAAACATCAGCCAGCAGTGTGCTACTGATCTCTAACAGCTACTGATCTTAGACAGGATTTTGTTCACCAAACCAAAGACAACATCGTCATGACATGATATTATGTATATCTGTCTTTACACCGCTGCATCCGAAGCTTTGCATTGCACTTGGTGATGTTTGGCTTGGATGCAGCTGGTTACCATGGAAGCCCATTCCATGAAGTTCTCTGCACACTGTTCTTGGGCTAATCTGAAGGCCACATGAAGTTTGGAGGTCTGTAGTAACTGACTCTGCAGAAAGTTCCATACTGGAATTCACGGAGCTCCTGAGAGCGAAACATTCTGTTTGTAAAAACAGTCTGCATGCCTCGGTGATTCATTTTATACACCTGTGGCCATGGAAGTGATTGGAACACCTGACTCCCATAATTTGGATGGTTGAGCAAATTCTTTTGGCAATATAGAGTATGTTCTGCAGGGATTGCGAGTTTGATCCCAGACCATGTTGGTTTTTGTTTGGTTTGTTTAGATTGTGCTTCACAATAATCTAAATAAACCAAACAAAAACCAACATGTTGTTTTTTTTTTTAAACAGAGCATATGAAGCACAATATAAACAGATTTTTACTTTATTTAGACTTCTGATAATGCCGTAGAAACATCCTTCATCCTCTGGGTCCAGCTACTGTAGATTTACACTAAATGAAACCCAAAAATCATCTACCACAGATAAGATACTGACTGTTAACAGAACCTCACATTAAAAATACTGAACTGTCCCTTTAATAGCCCCTGACTCTGTACAGCGAAATTATCACTGAATATATTTATATTTTATAAAGATGTTAAAATTTCAGTTTTAGTATTTCTTTAAAGGGCACTTTTAGAAAACTTCCTCATGAATTTCTCATGCAAGAAAATCCAATTGAAAGGTTAAAAATAACAGATTAAAAACAAATGAGGAAGTTACCTTCTCAGACAGGAGAATCTAAAACTATTTTATTAATCCACTGAATGTTCAAATGTGGTTCTTTTTTCCAAAGAGTTTCCTTTAACTCCTTCTACTCTTTTGACTGAAAACGTTCATGATTGTTTAAGCCCCAACACTGTTTGTGTAGTGTGTATTGGTGTGTTTAAAGACAGTGATCTTGTATGTCTTACAGAACCTCACATTAAAAATACTGAACTGTCCCTGGTATATATGACACTGATATATTTAAGGTTCCCTTTAATTGCACATGTGCAGTGGAATAAACTGTACAAACTACTGAAGGGCTTTTCCTATTGTTTTGGCTTTTATAGACAACAACCTTCCAGTTGGTCACTCTGAGGCGAACAGTTGCTTTTCCTCCGACACAGTGAAGGTTTCTCCTTAGCAGTTCACTCCTTTGCCAAGTTTTCCCTCACTTCATTCTTGTGCATAACCACTTCATCCCTTCCTTCTTCTACGACGTCTCCTTAAACTAATTATTTTCTAAGTACTTTGCATTTTCATATCAGTTTATTTAGCTTAAACACTTCTCCTGAAGTTAAATTCAGTTATGTGTATAATTCAACTGAACACACTCATGAGCCGCCGGATTTTCTGAAGAGATGTAGGAGGCTCTGAAAATAAATTTTAGATTTCATATTTTAGGGATATACAGAAAAACTGACCAATATGTAAAAGGATTCAGTTGTTGAAAGTTTGACTAAAACCAAAATGAATAGAGCAAACTAAATTCTGCCTAAAAAAATAATAATAATTACATCTTACTGATAGATCACCTGTATTTGAGTGATATATACTAATTTTCTTCCACTAGGTCAGTCAAAGTGACCAATTTAACAGATAGAAGTGCATTCTTTGACACATTGCTCCTTTTGTACCTCAAAAATCAGGTATGAATGACACAGAAGTGCAATAGTATGAAATGGCGAAGGAGTGAGCTGAGCAGCTCTTGTGGAAAAGGTTTGGAATGTCTCTGTTTTCATATTTGGCATTTTGATGATTGCATTTTGCTTTTTCCTGTTAGTGTGAACCCTCATGTCCTGTTTAGATCATTTGTCATGAAGTACATATCCTGCTTGTACTGAAGACTGTTTCTGCCATAGCTTGAATATAAACATATTTAAAATATGAAGAGGGACATTTGTACGAAAATATTACTGTATATTAGTCTGTTGATGGGACTGCAACCCAAAAGAATTTAATTTTTGTACGGGCACAGTCAGTTCAAAGTGAAAATATAACCTATAGATACAGGACTCGAGTATGCCACACTGCAAGCTCAGACACATTAATCCATCAATAAATGGAAACCAAGTTCCAGAAGTTCATCTTCCTGTTAGTGTCAGACACTAAGATAATGGAGAGAAGGAAGAGGAGATAGCAGCTCATAGCTGAAAAAAGAGGACAAAAACCAGATAGGGTATCTTGCAACATTTTCATTTTCCCAGGTAACATCAGACTGATATCTGCCAAAGGTCATCTTTGGTTGAGAAACAACAGAATTGGTGTATTTGTCACACTGAACAACCACTAATATTGGCTTTGCAACCTGACTTTTCTTCTAATGTCATTTATTAGAGAGTTTGTCAAAAAAGGCACACATGGTAAAAACCTGACTTTAATAAACAAACAGTTTCTCAGAGGTACATTTAGCTAACGGGTTGTCTGCTGGTTGGCTAAATGCTAACTGGCTGCTGGCTGGCTGCTGGAGCAGGTAGCTGGGCTAGTTAGCCCTCTGATATCAGCTTGTGGTATTCTGTGAAGAGCAGAACAGCAAAAAGGTTGAATATTCTGGACAAAGTGAATGTGAAACATCAGCTAATTTTATGACTCTTGATTTAAAGTTTTGCTTAACTGTGTTTATTAAGATTAAAAAAAAACTTATAGAAGACATTGTTATAACTTTAATAGCAGCAGAAAGAATATTTGTTGGGTATGTATGTGGATTGCAAGCAATCAGTCAACAATCAATATCTGCAAGCAGTCATTATTTAATTGTAAAGTGATTGTACACAATGTCCTTTCATAACAAGAGCAGCAATTGACCACTTAAGTGTTAATTATGTTTTCGTGTTCCAAAGGTTACATACATGTTTTTATATGAATCTGTAACATTTCAGAAAGTGTCCTACAATCAATTGCTTACTGTCTTTGTTTATAGTAAATTATGTTTTTTAATGAAATTATTTAGTTATCAAGGCAGAGCCCAAAACATTTCTGAGATATACTGAGCAGACTATCATACAGAAAGTTTTTAATAATCTATTTCCTCAATTTTTAAATCTTATTAGAATGTTTGATCTTTTATTCTGCTTTGCACTGTTTAATTTGTTTTTAAATCAGTAAAACATTCCTGTCATTGAATGGCATTTTGGGGCTTCCATGTACATTTATGAGGCTCCCAGATAAACATGTCATGGGTTGATTTTAGGGTTTTTTTGGGGGGGGGTTTCAATAAAAAATTTTTGAAAATAAAAATATGTTTTTCCTAGCTTCATTACATACCTTCCAGTTTAAGGAAACATCCAGAGCAACCAGAGGGCTAAAGAGTTCCCAGCAGAATGTTTCCATGTCTGTGTCCTTTGTGTTCCAACCAACATCATATTATAAAACTGTGCTATAGTTATATAAATGTTTGTTACAAATAGTTTTGTTTAGAAAATTATGTTGCAATAATAATGTTTGAAATAATTTACTTAAAATGTGTTCTAACACATCAGTTTATGGTGATGATCATATGTACATGCCCCCATTTAATTTTCTTGGCTACAAATAAAATAATAATAACCTTTATCGTCATTATAGAAACCATGTAGTGAAATTACATGTGCTATTACAAAATTGGGTGATAAAAGCACCAGTGGCATTTAATGCTGATATGGGTATAGGGTATAAACTGTTCTTCAGTCTGTATGTCCTTGTTTTAGTGCTCCTGTATCTGCAGCCAGATGGCAGCAGTTGGAATAAATTGTGTCAAGGATGTGAGGAGGCTTTTAAAATGTTCCTGGTTTCCCTGAGACAGCGGGACCTATGGAGTTCTTCAAGAGATGGCAGAGAGGAGCCAATGGTCTTCTGGGCAGATTTTATGATTCTCTGGAGAGTCTTCCTCTGTGCTACTGTACAGCTAGAGAACCACACACAGAGACAATAGCAGATTATGCTTTCAACAGAGTATCAATAGAAGGACACCAGAAGGTTTTGAGAGATACTGTTTCTCCTGAGGACTCTCAGGAAATAGAGTCTCTGCTGGTGTGTTTACATCACAGGCCAGATTATCCATGATACGAACTCCCAGGAAACAGAAGTTTAACACCCTCTCCACCCTGTCTCTGCAGATGTATTGTGGTTGAATGTCTCTTTTACTTCTAAAATCCAGTATGATCTCCTTGGTCTTGACTGTGCTTTGGATCAAGTTGTTATCTGTGCACCACACTGTAAGTTGCTCCCCCTTGTTCCTGTAGGCAGATTCATCCCCCCTGAGATGAAACCCACTACAGTTGTGTTGTCTGCAAATTTCAACAAGGGTGCCACTTTGGTGGACTTATACATAATCATGTGTATGGTGGTGGCAGCATCATCCTCTGGATGTTTATGGAACTAAATACAGAACAATCCTGGAGGGAAACCTGTTAGAAGCTAGAGACTGGGATGGAGGTTCTCCTTCCAGGAGGACAATGACCCTAATCATACAGCCAACGCTATAATAGAATGAAACATTGTACTATAGAATCAAAGCATATTCATACATTAGAATGGTCAAATTAAAATAATAAAAAATAATATATATATTTCCATCTCTTTCTTCCTTTTAGCACCTGCTGTCTCTCAGATTGAAGAGAAAGCAGATCATGATGCAAAAATAGTTGGGATCTATTTTTGCCACTGTTGTCAATTCTTCTAGTTCTCCTCCAGATGAAGCAGGGAGCAAATCATCTATCTTCATTTAACAAAGCTTAAGAGGAGTCTGCTGCCGCCAGTCCTTTGATGGAGTGTTAATCTTCAGGGGTAACGTCTGGGCCACTGAGCACCTTGTGTTACTAACCTTCTTTGCTCTCCTTTTTCCTGAGACTTACCTTAAAGGTCACTCCTGATGGAACTCTGGATTCTGTTGCATTTCATTTCCCAGCTGACTCAGCCACCTGCAAACCTCCAGCCAATTCAAAGTCATAAATAAAAAAATTCTATGTAAATACAATAAAAAAATTTATGTGAGTTTAGTGGTATTATGGTATGAGGCATGAAGCTGTTGTGGAATCTGGTTGTTCTGCATTTGAAGCTGCTGAATCTTTTCCCAGAGGGCAGCAGTGAGAACAAGCCAAACTGAGGGTGGAAGGATCTTTATGATTGGCTGAGCCCTGGACAAGGATGGAAGGAAGCTCAGTCCTGATGATTCTCTCAACTGTCCTCACCACTGTCTTTACATTGCCATTCAGAGGTGATAAGGTAATATATGCCCCAAACCAGACTGAGATACGGTGGTCTATTGTCCCTCTGGAGAAAGTGCTGAGGATGGGCGAGAGGAGGTTTGATCTTTTCATTTGATATAAAAAGTGCAGACATTGCAGAGCTCTCTTCACAGGCCAGAGGTTTGTGTCAGTGATCTGTATCCTCAGGAATTTCATGCTGCTGACCTACTCCACTGCAGCATCGTTGATGAGGAGGGGGACCTCATGCTTATTGCATGTCCCCTAATCAATGGACTGTGTTGTGTGATGCCAGCATCTCCACCCTAACCAGTGTGGTACTGTACATGCTATAAGCATGTATGCTGAAGTACTCCTGATTCTCTGAAGACCAGGTTCACACTTGCAGCTCCTTCATCTTATAGAGCCAAGGACTTTCCTGGAGAAAGATTACAAAGCCAGTAATTCATTCATTCTTGATATGTCATTTGCTGTTTAATTATGATAAAATGCTCCCCATTTGCCCCCCGATTATGTTTAGTTCAGATTCATTGAGAAAATAGGACAATTGTAATCTTGAATGTAAACCACCCCATGCATAGTTTGTTTTATACTAAGACTGAAAGAAGTTCAGTGTTATTATCATAAAGTGTACTCACTTTGTTACTATGTCATGTTTATTAAGTCCTACTTTGAGGACATTTAAAGTTACTTTCCCAGTTTTAGGGTTACAAACTGAAATGTATGTGAACTGTTCTTCACAAAAATGTACAGCAGGTGCTGTTCTGTTAGCATTTTTGGACCATCATGCATGGCTGAAGGGTGCTGAAGCAGTTCTTTGGTGAATACGATGTTGCCGGGAAAAGAGTCAGCTGCGCTACAGTAATATAGATGAGGCTCTAGGTCTTCTGGATGACTACCCTTCTTGAATTCCATTTTGGTGTTAGTGATTCTGCAGGTGCTGCTTAGCTGCCTCGCTCTTCTTGAAGGAGGATCTAATGGTACTTTCCCGCTTTGCAGTGGTTTAGTGGACCAGTTCCCCTCTCGCCATTGATTACTTTCAAACTAACAAACAAATAAAAAAAGAGCAATGCGACTTGGATGTAACGTGTAATGCTTTATAGAAATGTAGTGAAGTAGAAAGTATAGATACTGTAAAATGTAGTGAAGAAAAAGTTGAAAGTATCCACGATTGAATCTACTTAAGTAAAGTACAGATACATGAAAAATGTACATAAGTACAATAATGTCCCACCACTGATCAAAGTAGGCAGCAAAATCCTTGTGCCTGGTGAATCTGCAGTTGGTGAGGATCTGGTCACCATAGTGATGCCTCCCTTCACTATGGACTCAGAGCCTAGGAGTGTCTGACAAGATTGATGTCTCTGATTTGGGCACCGCAGCCTTCCAAAGTAATGAAACACAACCCAAGCTGTTGCAAATAATACAGACATTTGCTGCAGTATGCTTCTGTGTCTCTCTGCATGTTCCATCTGTAGGCTTGGCTTCTCAATGAAAACCTCAAAGCAATCTAGAATATATGGAACTTAGGGAATTTGTTCCTAATGTCTGTTGAGATTGTCTTGAAAATGTTCTCTCTGCAGCTTGGCAGACATTCTGGCTTCTTCATGCTGGACAGATTAGTGACTGTCAAACTTGTGCTTTGTTTCAAATGTCATGTGAAGCGATACATATCTGTTGGATGGGATGTTTGATTTACATACTGGACATCTGTAAATCAAACATCTACACCTGTGTAATATTTGGATTTCATCTCATCTCCATTTCTTATGGTGTTACTGGGATGTGCAGGGTCCAGTTGTCTGTGCAGTCTTCATCCCCACCAAGTTTTGTTTTTTATGGAAATTAAGTCAGTTTCTTCCTGCAGAATTTTATTCCAGTTTTCAGGTTTCAGTGGATGAATTGGTAATAAGGGAAACTTATACACTGCCTGTTTGATCTGTATCTTCCTGTGTCACTAACACTGCTTATTTGAAGTTATTTAAACTAGCAAACAAAACAAACAAACAAACAAAAAAACTAGACATGTTACACCCCTAGTAAAATTCAGGGGTGTAACAAGATTAAAGAAAGGTTTTTGTTTTTTCTTGACTCTGGATAAAACCATCTCTGACACCCAATATCTTGCATACTCAGAATTCAGCTTAATTCAGTTTAGCCTTATCTGTATATTAGCTTCAAACACAATTGAAACCCAGAGTGCTGAAAAAGCAAATCCTTGAGTTTAGTTCTCATGTGGAGTGGTAAGCAATAAGTCAGTCTTAAATAAGCTGTTGATGGTTTTGTTTGTCATCAGAAGTACTTTGTACAGAATTCTTATTAAATAATTTGGTCAAAAATAACTCCAAGGTTACCAGTAGAAGCTATTATAAAACTTTCACATGTAAGCACTACTTAATAAAGTCATCAAGTAGAAAATCAGTCAGTTTGTTTTCCTTGAGTTTTGTTTTCTTATCTATGAAGGGGTGTCCACATTTTTGTTTGCATATAGCAGCTGAAGCCAAGTGGTTACAATGGAATTCATTTCAGTGAAGCAGAATTGAGAGGTTTTAATATAAACGCAAGCCACACTTTTCAGATTTTTGGTGTTAAAAAAGGAGAAACGAAATATAAATGTTCTTCCACTCTACAATTATGCATTTTTATATTGGTGTGTCACATAAAATTCTTACAAATCTTTGTCATTTGTGTTTGTGATATGATTAAAAATGAATAAGTTCAACAAATATTAATGAATAGTTTTGCGGGACATGTATGAGCGGTTGACTATTCGGTCTCTCCACATTGCTTTCCGCCCCGGTCTTTTTCGTGTCCCTTCTTCTCCACCTAACCAGCAAGATTCAGAGATTCTTTCCCTCTTCCTTTATTGGCAAGCTCATTGGACCAATCATAAGATTCGACTCTGCGCAGTGTAGCCAATCGCCGTCGTCTGCTGTCCTACACCCGTCTAGCACGTTCATGTGCATTTATGTAATGTGTGCCATGGTCTGGACCCAGCAGTGTTGACAATAGGCTGAGAAGAAACAACCCTGAATCGACAACGAGCAACGGAAAACACGACAAATTCAGGGGGTTGTTTGAGACGTAGAGTTTAACCGGTAACGGGAATGTTATAGCGTTAATCTAATCGTTGCGTAGAGCCGTGTTTTATTCTTATCGGTAGTTTAAGGATTTTCCATTTGGATGGAAAACTGCTTGTGGGTTTGGCTGTTTTAGGCCGAGATTTTGCTGCTGGGGAGAGGCTGTTTGCACCGAGCTGGAGGCAGCCGCACAGTTAGCCTGACAGTTATCCCGACACAGGACAAGTCTCCGCCACAGTCTTCACTGCAAGCTGTGGAGGATCAAGACGAAGTACAACGACGGAAGAGGTTCCAACCAGTCTTGCTCAGGTCGGGACTCGGGTCAGGACTCGGAACGGTGTGTGTCTTCCAGCCCGGTCACTCTGTCAGTGTGTGAGCTGTAGCTAACATTTGCATCATTAGCTCTGTCCCTGTATTTACATCCGGGATGATGGGTGATCGCCCGAGCCCGCCCAGGTAATGTAATCTCACCAACACACATTTAAATTCAGATTTGATATAGTTCCTGTTTTGAGCCTGTTCGTTGTGTTCCTTTAGCTGGCTGCTCACATAGCTAGCTGCAGCTGCTCGCCTTTAAACTACAGCTACACGCTCAACTTAGGCTAGCTCCCGGTAGCTGGCGTGCTAACTGTGGCTAATGACCTAAGATATTTTTTTATTAAGCGAGCTTAAGCCTTTTTATCAATATGTTTCTCTGTCTGAATATGTAAAACATTTAAATGTGGCTCTGCTCTGGTTCACCTTAAAGCAGCTTACGGCCACTTATGTGATTCTCTGTGCAAGGTAATTTTTAAGCTAACGTTCCTAGCGAGCTAACACTTGGCTAATGCGCTGTCAAGTTTGCTCCTGCAGGCCCAATACGGCCAAACTGACGCCTGACATCTAACGGCTTGATTTCTGACCCCGTGTACAACACGAACTACTTTGTTGTTCTAGCTCAAGACGGAAGATGTACATTCTTGCTGCTGTTTGGGTCGGTCTTACGTTACATTTTGTTTTTTCCCGTAAGGCTGATCTCGGGACAACGTTCTGTTCTCTGACCAAGTTCTCAAGCTTCATTGTTCAAAGGTTCAAACATAATTTCTAGATGAGATCAAGACACCAGAACATCTAGTGATAAGCATGTTAGCAACATTTTCGAGAGATTTTATTTTTTTAAATGTCTAAATGAGCAATTTCATGTGAAAGAACAATGAATGACAGTTTGAGGGATACAGAGATTTACTGATTAATAAGCTGAAATAATTTCCGGACATGTTTTGTTAATTTTACATTGCAATTTGTGAATAGATTAACCGTTTTTCATTTTTGCACACATCGCCATGAACAATTGAATAAACCTTTGATAAAATAAAATCCCAGTTAGCTATCTTTTACATGCCACATTGGACCAAACCTCAGTTACAATGCTGTAAAAAAAAAAAAAAAAAAAAAAAAAGTATTTTCTCCCTTAGAGCTTTTATGTTTTTATTCTCCATTAGCAAATCTTAATTAATAAACAGGATCCATGCAAACCTTGGCCTAAGTTAAAATGTGAAAGCTGTGGCTCAGTTGGAAGAGTAGTCGGGACCGAAATGTAGTGATCTTGATTCCAGCTTCTTCCTTCACTTGTCAGTGTGCTCTTGGTCAGAACATGTGTAACTTGTTGAACTGTTTATGCTGTATTATTCTGAGGCAGGCAGCAGAATTGTGAGTGTAAAACAACAATAGCAAAACATTGCTCCATTTGACTAGGAAAAAATACAAGGAAAGTTCAGTTTATAGTTTTTTCTATTTGAATCATGATTTAGTTTATCAGCTGTATACATTGCAAAAATACAAAATCAAAATATTTTTGATTTGTTTTCTAGTGCACATATGTTGCCCTGATCAGATTTTTTGCTGCTGACTCCGATCACTGCCCATCACTTGGATTGGTTGTTCTTTTTTTTTTTTTTTTTTTTTTGCTTTAGGATTAAATGCTGCTATCTGACCTGACAAAATCTTAAAAATGATCTGGTAATAAATTCACCTAATTTAGACATAGAACATGCAAAATACTTGCAGGGAGAATACAGCAGCTATTCAGTCAAAAGGACAACTGAAAAACCTGCAATAAGTAATCAGTCTTTAACAGTAAGGTTCTCAGTACCCTAAATTATACATGAGTCAAATAAATCTCACAACACTGCCTGTATCAAATAATGTTGAGTAAAAAAAGAAATATTCATTCAAAGTCAAATGCAGGTTGCATCAAAATAAACAATTCTGAGTTACTGAATCAAAACTTCCTGAAAACATGGCTAGCTGATTAATGCTGGTTCTGATTGTCTGTTTCTGACTGAGTGAGGTAATTCTGCAGAATCCCAGGAGGAGGCAAAGGAGACTAATTATTTTTCAGAAATTATCTGTCTTGTGTTAGAACATAGCGAAAGTTTTAATGCGTATGTAAAATCTGTTGTTTAATGCTGCAGCTTTAAGCAGACGTTCGGTGTGAGAGTTCACTGCTGGATGGAGCTTGAATGGAATTCTATCTGTGAAATTTTACTACCTGTAGCATGTAGCGGCTGTCCAACTGCAAGAGCAGAACATGCGTCTTACACCGCTATCTTGTTGACTTAAATAATTTTTTGGGTTATTTGTTTAGCTTTTTGACAGTCATGCTAATCCTGGTGAATGTTAGTAGTTGTGCGCTGCTTTACCTGCTGACTGACCGATCTGGATGTCTTTTTTTTCTTTTTTTTTTCCCCTGCGTTGAGCCTCGATATACCCGTACTCTGTCAAGTGTTATTTTTTTAAATGTCATATTAGATTCTGTGTGTTGATGCATTTTGACGAGCTTCATCCCCAAGACAATTTTCCGCCACATCACACAAACTTTCCCCATTCACTTTCAGAGCATTAGGATTTGCTGCTGCTCGCTTGCGCAGTGTAAAGGAAATGGGGGATCAGCTGAACACGCAGACTGCGAAGTGAGATACAGTCGATCGGTTTTGGTTATCGGCAACAAGAGACAGTGATTGGCGATTACCTATCATACACTTTTTCACGGAAATAGGCCGATTATGATAGGTGGCCGATTGATCGGCACACCTCTAATATTTTTTCAATGTTATAGGCAAAATAATCAGCCAATGTACTAGTACTTTTTCATCAGTATCGAGTAACTTTTGACTTAAAACAAGCTCCAATATCAAAACGTAACCTGTAAGCTAGCCTGGTAAAAACAACCCCTTCTACACATTGCTTCTTCCAGAGGGTCTAGGCTCTAAGCTTCTGAGAAATGATTGGTTCCTGGAGGAGTTGACTGTGTTGAGGTTTTAAATCTTACACAATTGCTTACGTTGCCTGTGACGTATGTAATGCGAGAGTTTGCCACTATGAAGCTTACCTAAAGTTGCCTACGCTGTAAACAACCATCCTCCACTGTGAAGAGAGAAGAGCCAATCCAAACGAGGTGGCTGTCAATGTTAATTCAGTATCTGGAAGCGTGACCAACATGAAGTGAACGGTTCTGTTCACTTCCTCTGCTGCCATTTGTAAAACTACAGGCAGACTACTAAACTAAAATAGCTAAATTGAACGCTAACATTAAATCAATGTTAACATTCACAACGTCTCCTGTCCACTGATTGGCCCGTCAAAAATCAACTGCAGATAATCCAAGTTTGAGGGAGAAAGAACAGGCTCTGTGCTGGAGGTGAGGAATTTTTTTTCTAGCAGAATTGCACATGAAGACAATGGTCAGTCTGCTTGTGAACTAGTTTTGTTATCCGAAGAGAACGTCCTCAAGGAGCTCATTGACTCATTCAGGGTGTAAACCTCTGCAGACCTCGCTACCTCCACTAAGGTCAGAGGTCATGATTCAACAATAAGAGAGAAACTGGGCAACATGGCCTCTATGGGTTAGTTCCAAGGTCACATAAACCAAAACCACAGTTTTGATGGCCACCAAGACATTGGGGAATGTTCAGTACATTAACAAGACTAATGAATGTTCAGTAAATGCAGTAGTCTTTTTTTTTTTTTTTTTTTTTTTAAGGCGTTCATCCTTCCACAAACTCTGTGGTGTTTCCAGAAGGTCAATTCCTTACAACAGTTACTGATTTAACAGGGATTAGTTCTGTTTTTGCTACAGTGTATCATAGTCAATATTATAACATTTAAATTAGGGTTGAAAATCTGTAATTGTGATACTGCTGCTGAAAATTGTATTATTGATTACTTTTGATCCCGATTGGTCCTTTACTTTCTTTTAGCATTGCTCTGAGCTTTAGTACCTGAGAGACAGAAAAGTGAATTGGAGATATGAGGTCAATGCAACTGGGCAGACATGTTATCAATATGCAACGTGGGAAGGCATAACTCTTTACGGCCCACCAGATATGGCGTCCAAGTAATCCTTTTGCAGCTGTGATTAATCTGCACACTAGTATTGTGATGACCAGTGGGATTTCATATGTTCAATAATAATTTGGTTCTGGTTTGTGTCTGGGCCCAAGTGATCTGGGTTGGTTCTGAATAGGCCTGTCACAATAAGAAATTTTGCTGGATGATAAATCATCCCAGTAATTATTTTTGGTAATATAATGTGGGAACACATTTTCAAGTATCAATAAACTTAAAATTCTAATGAACATTTAACATTGGAACTGAAAGACATTTTAAATACCCAAAATAAACATAACAGGGCAAATTGAAAAGTGTCAACTGTCACCCAGTTCTTGGAAGAGAAAAAAGAGAAACAATATTTCATGCAAATAGAAAGTGAGACTTTTAATTTAGCATTTGATCAATTGATTTATTGCTTATTGTGACAGGGCTTGGTCTGATCTGGGTTAGGTCTTGTCTAGGTTGGATCTGGTCTAGTCTGGGTCTGGGCCGTCTCATGCGGTGGATCTGGCCTTTGAGAGTATTTCTGAAAGCAGATGCTGTTTAATTCTTGGGTGCTGCAGAAGCCTTTAACCTGACTCACAGTTAAGTTCAGATTTGATGTCAAGACTGTAGCTTCTCAAATAATCTGATGTGAACTTTGTCTCTTGTGATAGAAACCAGGCTGTCGGACTGTGGACCCTGCAGTTCATTATGTTGGCTGTTTTCCCTTTCCTGTTCCTTTTTATTTCCTCGCTGTGCCCCCAAACTCCACCCCCAACTCACCTACCAATTGTTTTATTGGTCAGTGTGTGTATTACATGTAGTAGACAGCATAATAATTGATATAGACAGTCTAAAGTGGGAATACCTTTTGCCCCTGACTGCTAGACTTCAAACTTCAGCGGGTTGAGTGTTTTCTGTAGAGGGATTGGTAAGGGGCGTGACCTCGTCACCCTTAAAATCTAAAATTTAGTAAAAAAATTTCTGGGTTTCACTTGGAAATAAAGTGGAGGAACTGCACTGGTAAATCCATCCACAAATGTGTTTTTTCTCAGTTTATTTACTATTTAATTCCATAGTAGCTTGGTACTGTGTAGTTTGAACTTTTCCACTATTTGATTTGATTTATTTGATTAATTACAGACATGTTACAACCATTGCGTCAAGCATATCTACATTAACACTAGTGCATGTCTATGCATCCATACATGTACATGCACATAAACATATACGCATATACACAGAATTAAACGTATAATAAAGAAAAAGTAAAAATAGCCTCTTGTAAATAAATTATATATACTGTATGTATATATATATATATATATATATATATATATCAGAATGCACACAATGATAAAAACAAAAAGTAAGGATATACCCAATGTTGACGCATCTATCCATACATACATATTTACACACACACATACATATATGTTAAGTATTTAACATTTAACAGGAAATGTTAGGCATGTCTCTTTAGCCATTAACTGGTCAAAATATGTTATATATGTTTTTTTCTAACAGAAGGAAAATAGTGTATTTGTCATTTAAAATATTAGTAAGATCAAAATATTAAAACTGCAATGTCTAGTATATTGTGGAAATTAAAATTCTTATCGGTATTGGTTAACGTGGCATGTATGGACTGGTATGATGTCCCCCCCAAAACTTTATGATGACACTGAAAAAGAAAAGTAGTGATTCGTGAAAGTGATGCCAGGACTCCCTTAAAAAACAGATTTTGATTTCAATGAGTTTTCATTCTGATAAAATAAAGGTTACTTTATTTACTTTAACTTTTTCTCTGTAGTGACCAAAACCACTGACTGTGGCCCCAATAACTTATAATAAATGAAATTTAACGACTTCACTTAAATTACTAGCACTTCACCTGCTGCGGTCTGAACGCACACACAGCTTCACAAATTCCTCCTGGTCGCATCTGCATAGAAATGACAGTTGTATCATCCAGTCACAGACATAGTTGCCTAATAAAGACGTAATACATAGTTATCACTTTTATCATTATCACAATAGTAGTACAAAAAATCTACCAAAAAAAAAAACCTTCAAGTTTATATTCTCCACCTGTCTCAGCCAAACCATTCCACCATGTTTGATGTATTTTTATGTGCTCAGCCAGTGACACTTTTTTGCATTTTCTTTTTGCGCTTGCCAATCAATTTTAGTTTTCCAATGACATGAGGACAGAAAGACTGTATTGGCTGCTGCAGGTTCCATTCTGTCTGTGCCCTTTGTTCTGAGATCTTAATGTAAGAAGAGCTGTGCAAAGTGCAACTGAAGTGCCAATTAAGTTTTATAGTGTTCAAAGAAAGTTCACAAAGCACCATAACTATGGTTTCTGTAAGTTATGGTTACACTTGATTAACTGTAAATCATTAAGTCAAATCAAAGCTTTGCTTTTGAACACTCGATCTAGTTCACCCATATTGGAGCAGCAAAAGGCAACACAAGACATTCATTTTATGAAATTTATTGTGGTACATGCCTATTTCTTAATATAGTGTTTTGGTGTTGGGGACTCACTGGTCATCAGTCTAGGAAGCTGAGTTTTTTTAAATTTGATTATCTTCTCTTCATATCGCATGCTTCCTTGGAGTTTGCAGCACCTGACTTTTTACGTCCTAGTCAGGCTATATTTGTAATTTGCTACTAACATTTTACAACGTATTTTGAACACATTAGATTTATTTTACATTTGAACAAAACACAAGTTATTCTAGATTTAAAATCTGTAGCTTTAGGACCTCTGGCAACACATCACCTTACAGCATTTCAGTAACACAATTGAACCTTTTTTTGCACATTCTTCCAGCTTAGTGAGTCTTGTCAACATGCATCTTTAAGGCGTGTTCAGTGTGTGTGTTCTTGATAACGTTCATGTCAGGAAAGGCTTATTCACTGAGATTTCTTTTACCAAAACTGCAACCAACGGTCGTCCTCACACCCAAAGAACATAAACAGATGAAATGCACTTCCTCTATAGAGTGATGAACTCCTTTATATGCGATGGCTGCTGCTCCCCTGCACTAAAGGGGCGCCATCTTAGAGGTTTTCCTTGCCTTACTGCCCTTTTATTTCTTTTTGTTTTTCATGAATGTTGTTGGGGGAAGGAAAACAATTAATTGTTCATGAAAACAATTAACTCCATTGCGCATTTTAGAGCAGATATTGCCAGATTAAATCTTTTCACATTCCCAGATTCCTCTCTGGAGAGAAGCTTTGGTTCCTACTATCAAACTGACTTCATTGTATTTTTTTGTATTAAAACTGGCATCTAGCTGTAGTTTAACACAGATTTTAAATGTTTTCCTTGATCTACTTACGGAAGGTGTAGCGTTGCGTTGGAAAAGTAACTTCCTGTCAGTGGACATAAAGATGAAATGTGAATGAAAACTATGAATGAGAATATAATAGGAACACTCTTCAGGTGCAACATCAAATATGTAACCTCCCGCCCCCATGTTTCTCCCTGCAGGGCTATGTCCTCAGCACCCACCTCATCTCCGTCGGTGGACAAAGTGGACGGATTTTCTCGGAAGTCTGTAAGGAAGGCCAAGCAGAAGCGATCACAGAGTTCGTCCCAGTTCCGCTCTCAAGGCAAACCCATCGAGCTCACGCCTTTGCCACTGCTCAAAGGTGAGAATGATCATGTGTCAATGTTAAGCTGAAAACAATATATTAATTGCAGCAAATTCTTCATTTAACTAGAGCTAGCTATCTGTTTGGAATTGCTTGCAAACATAGCTCTGAGAAGCCCTTTCTATGTCTTTTCAGATATAGTCTGATTGAAGTCTCCAGTGACCTCACTGAACATTATTACACGATCTTATTGAAAGTCATTTAAGGGCTAACTCACACATGGACTGTAAAATCTGTCCATTGGTAATCTTTTCAGAAGGAAAATCTTTTCTGTTTCTGTTATAGTCCTAAATCTCCAGCAGTGTGGAACTTTTATCTCCCATCTTTCTCTGAAGTGTGTTGTGTCACTGCAATAACTGACATAATGTGATTGTTGGGAGAGGGAACTCTGGAAACCAAAATGTTGTACCAATCTCATGTGGTGTCATCAAAATTGTTGGGAATCAGAATTTGCCTCGATATTTGGCTTTTGTAATTAATTGTATCCAATAATTAATTATTAAATCATTAATAAAATAAAATATTGATGGAATTGTGGCACTATCCCGTATCTCTGGAGTAATGTGCCAAACTTAGTCTCTCATGAAGCAATAAATTTAGACCACTGGCAGAAGAAACTCTTCATACAACAAGGAATGATCACTGACACACTTATTTCTAATCAAGTCTGAGAACAAAACAGCCCAACTTTACAGATGAATTATTCTGTTAAGATCCTCTTTCCTGAACTACTGGCAAGCAATTTAGCTACTCACAAAAAACAAACAAATAATTGTTGTTCAAATTAAAGAAGAAAACATAGAGGAAAAAAAAGAAACTGATTTACAGAACTTTAAAGACATTACAACAGTTTTATAGAATAGAGTAGCATCACACTTTAGGGAGGGAGTATCAAGTCCAAAGAAAAAGGTGAACTCAACTCATTTTTGAGCTGATTTGTCAGTAAGGTCAAAGTAGGGGTGGGCGATATCACCCAACCCTTCTTTAATATCACAATAAATTTTTAAATAAATCAATAAAGATATCAGAGACAATATTCCACATTTTCTTCTTTTTCTTTTGCTTTGTGGAGGGGCATTTGTAATTTTTTTACTTTATAAAGTCACTACATTAAAAAAAAATTATACAAAATCACACAATGTTTAATGAGTCAAAGAAAATGCAGAATACATAAATGAAAATGTAAGCTAACAAACAGCCTGAAATCAGCTATTCAATGGAAATAAAAATACTTAAATATACAAATTAAACAAATAGTTGTGGTTCAACAGAACATTAGTTTTACTAGATGTTAAAGCGTTTTCCCCTCATGTTTTTAAATGCAAACATTATGTGCAAAACAAAAAATCTTTTTTAATGCAAAAGAAAATCTTCCTTTTAATTAAGAATGCTTAACACCAAAATACATCACATAAAAAAAACCTCTGCAAACAGTACAAGCTTTTGCACATTTCTTTAAATGATCTGGAACTTTGTTCATTTTCATTTCTCCAATGAGGTAGTGATCGTCAGTCAGTGTTTTTTGATTTAGTTTTCTGTTCCCCTCCCATAATCACCCTCCGTCTTTCTCCGCGTTGCCAACAATGAGCAAAATTTGAGAAAATTTTTTTTAAAAGAAATATCTTGATTCAGGACACGGAGCAATAAGGACCTTCACCTCTCAGTTCCACTAATTTATTTAAATGTTCAGGAGTTAGCAGACCTGACTAGCTGTAGCTACCTAGCTTCTTTGCTATGTTTCTCCGTCTTATCCTTGCTCCTCCAGTCAACCGGTACTGACGAAACGGTCAGGATATATTTCTCCTCTGACATTTATCCCGGTGGCCCTAAGCCTTGCGCTAAGCTTCAAGTGATCTGTTTTTGGGAAGACGTCTGTGTTTCAGAAAGTCTTTTTGCCGTGGCTGATTGGTTCATTCAGACACAGAACTGATCTTTATGTAATCTGGTAACGGTGAGTAGGGGAGCTGCAGCTGCCTGAAGCTACTGTATATTTTCACCTCATCGCAGATATCTGCTAATTTTGTTAAATTCAGTTGAGTTCAGACTGTAAACCAGCTGACTAGCTCCTGCTTTTGTGTCATGGCAGTTGTCAAACAACTATATGAAGCATTACAACATATCGTCTCTTCAGCAGTAATGCTTTCAGCCATGTTTGCCTTCACCTTTACAACTTTAACATCACTGCATGGGTGATGGAGGTGTGACATATTTACTCCATGAAGTTAGCATAAAATGTATTTTCCTGGGCAAGTTTTTCTTTTTTTTTTCTACTAGTATTATCATGAATGATATATGGCAAAACAATGTCCAAACATTGACGGAACAGGAAAAAACTCGTACCCTTCTGGCAGGCATAAAGTTAGATGGCTTTCTAGAAGTTCTCCAGTGAACATTTCAAGGTTTTGAAATAAATCTGCTTCCAGGCCAGCAGGTTTGGAAAAAAGAAAAAAACATTCCAAGCTCTCGTGTCTGTGTCAGGCTAACCCTAAAAACAAGACTTTGGGATTCAGGTCTTGCTTTTCTAGTGGGGATCAGATCTTATCTGATTAGGACTGTTTTTTTTGTTTTTTTTTGTTAAAGGGGGAGTTTTGGCAGATATGCCTCCACCAGCACCAGGGAATGCTTAGGAATTCGTTCTAATCAGTTTGTGAATTAAAAATGGAATCCAATGTGATGTGTATGGAAAACGTTGTGACCGCTGTCCAGTAAGAAGTGGTGTGAAATAAACAAAGCTTGATCACAATAGGATAGCGATAGAATGTCATGTCAAAATAGTCAAGCAGGATTCTGAGTCCTCACTTCTCATCAGCATATTGCTTCTGATGCTCCACATAACCTGACTGTGCTCTTTACTTGAAGCAATGTAATTACAATAATAAATCCAATGAGGAGCTGTGGCTTGCAGTCAATAAACAGTTTAATATGGGGCAAAGTGCTCATTTCCCAGCAGCAGAGTCGGCATTTTTCATTCTACCTTTTATTTACCTTAAGTTATCATAAGCTGACCAGCTCACTGTTTATGATCTGCCCTGTGTTCTCTTCTCTGCTCATATCTGTTACGACAGTTGTCAGTTGAGCATACCTTTAGCTAAGAGATGAATTGTGGAACTGATTTGCTAATCTTATGGATGATTGATCGGATAAATTGTTAGGTCATTGAATGTGACTACTTGCATCATATGTGGTTATTTAAGAGGATGTGAGTGAAACGTAAAACAAAAACTCCAAATTATAACGCCTTTCAAAAGTATTCAATCTGAAGACATGTCCTTTATTCCACCAGGAGTGTAAATATTGTAACTAATACAGATTTCTTCAGTTGTTGATTCTGATGCTGTAGGCCAGACCTCCTGTAGAGGTCAGTATTACAGTGAGTCTGAAGAAACCTAACTCTGAAGAAACTCTGATGCGACTGAAGCTGAGTTTTGTTGTTAATGTTCTTTATTTTATGAAACATTAAATAAAGAACAACAATCTCCAGAGGTTCCAGAACAGAACCAGCCTTATTATCAAGTTGTTTAGGAGAGGGTCATGGGGCAGGATAGGAGGATGCTGAGTTTGTTCCTGAACTGAACTTGTTAGTCTCCCATCTCGAGACTAACGGCACATGTGGCAATGTGTATGCAACCTGTTACTTCTGCTTGTCTTTTTTTTTTTTTTTTTTTTTTTTTACTTTTTATTTTTACAACTTTTTAATTTTTTCTATATAATTTTATTTTTCAATGTTATAAGAAGCTAATTTTTCCAACACTTTTTTTTTTCTCATCTGTTAAGATGCTTTTTTTTTTTCCTGTGCTGGGCACAACAAGTTGGCTGCATTGTTTACAGCAGGGATCAGGGAGATTGGATGGAGTTGATTGGATGGAGTCAGCCGGCCACAGAATTCCCCATAGATGTCTGGAGAACACCTTGAGGTTGCAGAGAAGGAAACAGAGGAGAGCAATAAGAAAGAAGCAACAAATCCAATGTGATTTGGATTTGTATTTGAGAAGAGGAGATGCAAGCTTTTTCTCCGCTCCTTTACCATGGGCAACGTAAGATAAATGGTTAACAAGATGGAGGAATTAACAAGGCTGAATGAGTACTGGTGTTTTTACGAAGACATTCCTGATGTGTCTCCATTGAGGGCTACCGGACTGTTCTGGGCCAACAGGGATTACATCGGGAGCAGTCAGTTCAAAGAAGGGGGCTTGCTGTTCTAGTAAACAACCAAACTGAGAAGCGTGGACTTAAGTTTACCATAAAATAAACCAAAGTTTGCTGCTACAAAATAAACCTTTTATCCCCATGCAGTGTGGTGTCAAAATATTGCCAAGATGAGCTAAGGTCTCTCCGCACTCATCACCTGAGAACGGCTTTGCTCAGTACAAAGTTCTCAAAAATGTGAGCTCTATTTAAGTGACTAAAACCCTCTGCTCATCTAAAATGAGGGTTTTCATCTTCCATCTTCTGAAGGACCCAGCAATGTCAGATGGAAGTCCCACTGCCAATGTGCAGTCACGTGGTTTTCAGATGTTAGTTTTTGCACAGACCTTTCACAGCCCACAAGACTGAGCAAACCAAGTGCCCCCTCCTGCTGCAGTAACGTCATGATGTTCTTTGTGTGATGTACAACAGAATTAGTAACCATGGCAGCAAGGAACAACTATTATGAGTTCTCTAAGTTCGGAGGAAGAAAAAATCATGATTGTCAGGCTGAAAAATCTCATTTTGTTTTCCCCTCATCATAAGAATAAAGGAAAGGCTTTGTTTTCCCACTTCATTGGACCAGAACTGAGCAGAAGGAGTTGCATCCTCATGGTCTTGGACAACTGCTCCTTAGAGTCTTCTCTCTGACTGAAAAACATGTTCTGTCCTACCTTGCACAGGTAGTCAGAACAGCAGGTCATGGAAGCTGAGTAGTGCTGCTTTCCACATAAATAGGCATGAAATTCTGACCAACCACACAACAGGTTCACATGGAACTGGGGATGAAAAGTTCACTAGTGGTATTATGACAAGAAGGGCCAAAGGACATGAGGCTGAGAAGAAAATGACGCGATTTTCGTCACGCAGCTGCAGCAGTGAGAACAGATCTTGGCAGTTCGGCTCAACCAGGCAGAGCCGTTAAGGCCACGCCTTCTCTGTTGTGGACCCATATTGTTGTTTGGCTGGTGTTGTCAGGATTTCCCCACAGATTTATTGCCCTCCTACATGGCATTCATGTAGGAGAGCAGATCTGTCTCCAAATTCACTGTGCAACAAGCTT
The DNA here is from genome assembly GCA_903066825.1 of Alfaro cultratus. NCBI lineage: Eukaryota > Metazoa > Chordata > Actinopteri > Cyprinodontiformes > Poeciliidae > Alfaro > Alfaro cultratus. The sequence continues at coordinate 26,084 of CAEFZX010018062.1, forward strand.
TAAAAAAATGAGGAACTAAAATAGGTGCACAATGCTGCCCAGCCTAGCTTCTCTCTGAGGCTTCTCTCCAGCTCTGTGTGGCCAATGAAGACCACCGACATGCTGCCGTCTTCCCCACCATGTCCGTCCTCTCTTCAAGAGAAACCCGATCCATGTGGTGTCTCTTTACATTTTTCCAACTCCACTCGCCACAAACAAGTCATCAGAGGAGACTGGATTATTTAAGCCTCTTGTCCATATTTTGCACAAATTAATTCCCACTGTCACATTCATGACTGTCTGTTTCAGCTGTTGGTTCCTACTTGAGGAAGGAAATCTGATTAAGTAAGTTACAGTTTTCATTGAAGGAGTCTTGTGAACACGTAGCTGCCAGCATAGCATGGTGTGTTAAAGTTAGCCTCTGCTGTCAGGAGCTGTCTTCTACCAGACAACCCTGTCTGTCTCTTATGTGTGCAAAGGTGAACTTGAAAAGGACTAATGGAAAACAGCTGCTTTTTATAAGCATTTAGAAGTAAAAAGCTGGCTTAAGTCTGAATAGTGCATTTGATCATCATTCCTGTCTGGGAAGGTTTGGGTTTGGAACAGCACGTGTAATAAGACTGTCATCTTCATCTTGTAAGCAACTAAACGTTCGCTAAAATTTTGGGTAGTTATGGCCCAGATATGTTAATTCATTGCTTCTTTAATCGTTGTTACTTTAAGAATGTTTAAGTTCCTGAAACAGGCTTGTTGCTTGTTCAACCACTTAAAATCAATGCTTTCCTCCTATAGTAACCTCTACTAGCTTATTCATCAAAGTGTAAATTTAACTAAAATTTGACTCAAAGGATTTAAAGATAAACCCTGCTGTCTAAGATTCTGTTGGGTAACTTAAATGTCTGAGTCACATGCTAGAGTTGACAGACTTTGCTAAAGTTATTTGGCAAGTTGAACATGGAAAAAGTTACCTTGAGTTGTTTATGTATTGGCTTTGGTCCGTAATAAAAACTCTTAAAGGGATCTTAAAATTTTGCACAAATGACCTTTGTGTATTTCTCACCTGTCAAAGATGTGATCACAAGCCTATTTTTGAGACATTTGCTTAGAAATGATCTTCCCAAAATGAATTCAGCACATCTAAGCAGCTGGAAGGTTTGCTTGAAAGATGCCTAATAAAGGTCCCGCTCACACACAGGTTACTCAAGAGGAGTAACACTCAGTACGTTTGTTGCGAGGTCAGAGTAAACTACACACAATGAAAAATGAAAGCTAATCTTTCGTCTCAAAATTTAGTTCACATTAATTTAATTATTTTTTTATTTTTTTGGAAAAAAACGTAGCAACCCAAAACTTGTCCTTCAAAGTGCACAAACTGCCCATTAAATGTCGCAATATGATGCTGGAAAAAGTCCCTTTCACATGAGTTCCACAAACACAGAAGCACAAACTCTCCGTTGTGGATCACAAAGTTGATTCATGGACTTTCATGAATCAAAGTCCATGATTCCCAGATCATGGACTTTGAGGTTGCAGCTCATAGACCTGGGATTGTGGAATCATAGGGATCAGACTTAAAATTAGAAACCTTCCTTAGAATAGGATAGAAACAGCCTTTATTGTTCTGCTAAGGACAAACTCTGGTGTAACAGCAGTAACAGATGTAAAGGTTCACATAAAAAGTTCTTAGTTTTAAAAATGATATATTAAAAAAAGGATTGATTATAATAATATACTGTACAAGATTGTAATAGAAAATACTGTGCAGTTATTAGAAATAGGTGTATCGGACAGACAATCAAAGGGATGTGCAATTAAGATGGATCCCAATTTAAAATGTACATAATTTGGATGTGTATTGATTGAACATCAAAAAATAAAATCACATACTACTTACACATTAGCAAGTTCCGTGTTCCAATACTCCCCCACACTGTGCAGAAACATATTTTTTAATTAAATATATTTTTTAAGTAAAGTAAATTTGCAATGTTAAGTTGTTAAGTTGCAAAGTTGAAGACATAAAAATTGTAAATTAAACTCTATTGACTTATTTTCTATGCGAATATAGCAAAAATAATAAAGTGATAGAAAACCTAATGCAGTTTCTTCCTCAGTGAGATTCTGACACTGGGAGCAGGTTACTGGTTTCTCAGTCAGAAGCTGGTTGCAAACTGAGGCCAGCAGGTGTCAGTCAGTTATGGAAGATCTGAAATTTGGTTTGATGTCGTCAATATGAGAAAGACTGATAGGAGGAGCCAAAGAGCACTGGAAAGGTAAATCTTCTCAAGTTGGGATATAATTCATTTAATTACACATAATTATCTTGGTAGAAGCCATTTCTTTGTTAAAACTTAATGAAATATATTTGTCCTATTGGAAGTTTGTTGTGAGTGACATATACTCACAAACAAACGAGGTAATTAGTCCAAGTTTGTTGTTTATTGAATGTTCAGAAACTACAGCAACTGTAAAGATCCACAGCGAAGGTAAAATAACCCGAACAGGTGATCAACTCATAACCAGTCCTACTTTTTACTCTCTCTCTCTTTGTCGTTTTAGCACACCCGTTGCCGTGGCAACCGTCTGCGCCCCGCAAGCCCAGCAGAGATTAAGTTAAAAACATAACATTCAGTCCGTTACAATATCAGGTTTCCAGGCTTGATGTTTATTTCTTGATTATTAATAACCAAGTAGTGGTTGAATAGTTAATTTAAACTCCTGCTCTGCTAGTCAGTCTTTGAGTCGCCTTTTTTTGTTAATGGAACCGAAACGCACTGAATTGCGCAACACCATGTTGAGACAATAATTACTGAGATTATTAATTTTAAAACGTTTTGTTGATTTTATTGTTCTTTAATGAAGCTACAAACGTTTAGGATCTTAGTGAATATTTTGATAAGCGCGTCAGAAGAGGAAGTGCTGGTCTCAGCGTCCTGACGGTGTTCAGTTTGTTACCTGCTGCAGAGATCGACTCAAAACCTTCCTGCGATTGACCGGTCGATCGTGATCGACGTTATGAGCACCCCTGCTCTCACTGGTTCGTGCTCCTGTTCCATTTGTTCTTAGTTGCTGTGTCCTTGGGCAAGACACTTCACCCACCGTCCCTTCTGGTGGTGGATAGAGAATCCGCCTGTGCATGGCAGCCTTGCATCTGTCAGACTGCCCAAGAGCAGCAGTGGCTTCTATTCAGTAGCTTGCCACCATCAGTGTGTGAATGTATGCTTTGGGGTCTTGATGAACTGCTAGACAAGTACAGGCCATTTTTCATTAAAACTAAGATGCCTAGTAAAGATCAGAAAGGACCAAAATGTCCAGTGTCATCTTAGTGAAAGGAACATGTCTGTGTTTTCCCTTTTACTAGTAATTACATGAGTCCCAATCTCTTTCCAGTAAAACGGCAACACTGCTGGTGTTTTGCTAGGAACACACTGGAGCAGTTGGTGAGTGAGCTGGAGTAAAGGGCAGGTACCTCTGACTTCAGTGTTGGGGATTCCCGCAATGTGAGATGTGCAGCTGTCTTAGCACCTGCAGCTGGAATGCCAGAGGCTGTATTTGAGTGGACCCTTCCAGATGATCATTGCACCTCAATTCCAAAACAGATTTTGCATTTAAAAATATTTTGTTTTCAAAGCAATGTCTGTCTTAAAGAGGTGCCTGTTCTCACTAGAATTATGGAAATTGTTCTATAGCTCAGACAATAGACTTTAAAATATTTTTGTTAAAAGGAGGGTTGGGGGGCTTATGTAAAATCAACTTTTTTGAGCTTTTCATCTTGTTATTCCTAAAATATGCCCGAAGTGTTGCTTTTTTTCCTGCATGTGTGAGGAATCCTTTAATCCCCCATGGCAACCATTCAGGGGCGCCTTAAGGCTTGCCCTCATAAAGCACCTTTCCTTCAAAATATATAAGACACTTTGACTTACCTTGTTGCTGAATGTGTGCTTTACAGATTGAATCTTCTTGCCTTCACTTGTATTGAAGATCCACTGACATCATTTTTTTCAGGTTGTTCTATGAAGGTGACACAAAAGCAATTCTTCCAGGGGTTACTGGTTTTATTTATCGTACTAAGATTAGCTATGCTAAGGTGTATCTTAGTTATTTTGGTGAAAATGTAAAAAAATTATTAATAATGTAATTGAATTTGGAAAACAGTGTATGTATTGCACTTGAAAAACAATGAAAATTTCCCTTCATATCTTGCAGAATCTTCACTTAAAGTAATTGACCAAGTATTTTAATCTATAATATTACTTGATAACCAAATGCATCAGCAACATAATGTTCAATTGACCGGCCTACATCTCGTCAGCAACAATAGGCAAGAGCGGTCCATGAGGAGTCTATTCTTTCTATGCTACTGACCAACAGCTACTGATCTTATGCAGGATTTTGTTCACCCAACCAAAGATAACATAGTCGCGACATGATATCTGTATATATATTGAGCGATTGAGAGATCTTTGCAAAACTCTTGCAGGGAGTTTTTCAAGCGAAAATTTGTTCGGAGCAGAGATTAAGTGTGAGCGTGAGGAGAAGTTTTGAGTGCAGTCACTACAAGTCATTACAGTTTTTCTGCCACAAAATTAACGTTTATATTTCAATTTTGTATGAAATCAACTCGGGTAATATTTCTGTTATTTCTATAAGTACCGGTAAAGAAAACACTTTTTGTTGTGCTCCCTCATTTTAGCTCAGTCAGTTTTACAAGATCATGAAGCGACAGGTCTGGAAGTGTTGGAAAATTTTGAGATGAACTCTTTGCTGTCTTCTGTTCTTTGATTAATGTAAGGTTAAATGACCTGTAGACAGGGGACTGCTGCACTTCTACTGTTACAAACACTTCAGCAGATTCTCATGCTTGTTCATCTTCAACCGTGATGTAGAAACAAGCACAGCTTCTTGACAGTTTGATGGCATTTAAAATAAAGTTGTGAAGTCTTCTCCTTGTTTGTTGTTTAGTGGGTTAAAAGACCCTAATTCTTTGACGTTATCTGCTTGTATACTTCATCCTCTGTTTCTTTAGTTTCGTCTCACTGTTGCTTTTTGTGTTTTGTTTGTGCTTGCAGACGTTCCAGTACCAGAGCAGCCGGAACTGTTCTTAAAGAAGCTCCAACAGTGTTGTACTGTCTTTGACTTCATGGACACTCTGTCGGACCTCAAGATGAAAGAGTATAAGCGTTCAACGCTCAACGAGTTGGTGGATTATGTGACTATCAGCCGTGGCTACCTGACAGAACAGGCCTATCCAGAAGTTGTCAAAATGGTAAGCAGGTCAAACACACACTTCTGCTCAGTACTGGGTCACCTAAAAGCACGCATGCCTTTGAGTTTCACATTTTTTCTACAACTCTTTCTTATTGTTCCTTTCAGTAGCAGATTTCCTATAAAGTAGCGGCTAGTTAGCACTTCTTCAATGTCACCCTGGCATGCAGGGTTTCTCTTTTTCTGTGGAGAACTGATTAAAGGAAAATTTAAAGCTTCTTAAACAATTAAATGCTTAAATTATGGTCAAAATATAGGAATTTTAACTTATATGTTGGGTTCATATATTTGCATATCCAGGGGATTCAATGCTGAGAGCTAATATGGGTTATATCAAATCGCCCATTAATGTATGAATAGCCTATTGTATCATAAATACCCACAGCATTATAGGTCAGTCTAATTGTCAGATCAATTAGGCTGATATTACATATGTAGAATAATGATAGTCGGGGGTGTTTTCATTGTCTATGTAAATTAGTAGATTAGTAGGCTAAGCGGTCAAAATAATAGTCAGAAAAGCATAAATAAAATGAGTCTTCTGTTTTGTCCTTATGTGGCAAAAGAGCATTTATTTTTTTACAGTAATTTCTACCATTTCTTAGAAAAGAAAGAGGAAGTTTATAAAAAAAAGGTTTGGATTCACCTTAGAGTGGGATTATGAGACTACTGTTTGAGTGACATTCATTCAGAAAGATAAAGATCTGCTGAATATTTTTTACTTCCGCTATGTCAGACAAGAGAAGGTGAGTTTTCTTCTGCTCCTTTGGCAAAAATTTCTCCAAAGCAAACTGCCATCACAGTGCAGTCGCAAACCCCAGCTGGCTTTTGGATGAACAAAAATTATGACAGTGTCTGTGCAATTATTTCTCTACTTTGAAAGCAGAATTGATCTGCTTTGGACCAAATATAGATGAGGATGTTGGGCCAAAATGGACACGTAAATGGACCTAATGTGAAGATTTTTAAAATTAGTTTCCTTTTTTTTTTATTGGTGAGTAATATGTTGTATGGTTGTTTCATGCAGTTGAAGTCTTTGTATTGATACCACACTGAAGCCACATAAATTGTACTCTAAAAGACGGGTACTTTTCATCCTATGTATGAAAACAGATTTTCTTTCCATTAAAATTGCATCCACTAACCCTAGATTATTGTAGATCCACTTCCCCATGTTTTACATGCAAGTTCATTATGAACTGTGCCACACCTTTACTTACCTGAAACACCCGGATTTGTTGATGTTCTTGGTCCTGACTTCTAAGTGTATCTCTACACTTGGTCCAGTGGCCCCACGGCTCCCCTGTTCTGGCACCATTGTGTTAGATACACAGCACACTTTGTGTGATTTAGGTGGAGATAGAATAATGAGAAGAATTATAATCCCTCTTAATTTTCATCAGAACTCTTTCTGCAGTCCTGAAGGCTTATAATTGTACTTTGTGAATTACTGATAGTGAAGAATTCCAGTAGTCGAGCATTGAGGTCTACTGTGTTGTACTGTTTTCGACAGTACAACACAAATTTGTCTATGCTGAAAAATTTGCATAGACAAATTTTTCAGCATCACTCCTGGACAGGACGCTATTTCTAATTTTGGCAATATTTCAGAGATGGAAGAAGGAAATCCTAGAAGCTTGTTTAATATGAGATTTAAATGACATCTTGGTCAAAAATAACACTGAGATTTATAGATTTATGACACTGGAGACAGTGTTCCCAACTAGCCTAGCATAATGTAAAATTTCTCATGTAATGAAAAAGCTGGAATCTTTCAGACAGATGAGTTCTAAGCCGGCTTGGCTTTCATTCCTGCATAATTTCTTGGAGAACATTGTGATCAACTGGATTAAGATGATTCTTTTCTCATCTAAGAATGCTTTCTACACTTTCTGTTTGTCTACTCCAGGTGTCTCATAACATATTCCGGACCCTTCCGCCCAGTGACAGCAATGAGTTTGACCCTGAGGAGGATGAGCCCACACTTGAGGCGTCTTGGCCACATTTACAGGTAAAAGATGCATTTTCAAACAGAATGTCTTAATTTGTTTATAAAACTAAAATATTCCAAAATATGTTGAGAAAAGAATTCTGAGCTCAGCTTGTCCTTCTTGAATGCAAAGGAAACTTTACAAACCTAACCAGTAGTGTGCAGCAAAAGGTGTGCGTGTGTGGGGGGGGGGTGTTTTCCATCTGGCTCCTGTTCTGCTGTAGAAGCCTCCAGTTCTTTGTCTGGCATCTCATTAAATACATTAAACTGCAGTGAGTGCGGTGGAAAGTTCTGTGGTATGGAAACTCGTTTTATTTCAAACCTTGCTGCTGGTAGCCTGCCTCCTCTAGAATGACCAGGAGAAAACCGGATTTTCATGCTCACAGCACCTGCTTAGATATGCTATGTGTAATGAGTTGTAATCTTTATTTTCTTTCAAATCTTTTTCAGTTGGTTTATGAGTTCTTCATTCGGTTCTTGGAGAGTCAGGAATTCCAGCCCAGCATTGCCAAAAAGTACATAGACCAGAAGTTTGTCCTACAGGTGAGTTCCTGCTGCTGACTATCCTACTTCTCTTCTCATTTCCACTGCTTACCAGTTGCTTCAGTGTCCTTTCTTCTTCACCACATCACTGTTTTTGTTCCCCTCAATCAGCTTTTGGAGTTGTTTGACAGCGAGGACCCTCGAGAAAGAGACTATCTGAAGACAGTCTTGCATAGAATCTACGGGAAATTCCTGGGGCTGAGGGCTTTTATACGAAAACAGATCAATAATATTTTTTTACGGTGAGTTTTTCTTGATACATTTCTTTACTTCTAACATTCTCATCTGTCTCTGATTATTTTATAATGGGACATTTTCAGTAAGAAATATGCACTGCAGCTTTTTTTGTTTAATAAATTAACACATCTGCAGGGCAGAATACACCATTGTCTACATTTCTACTCAAAACCAGCTGAGCTCCAGGATTATCAGTCTGAGCAATCTAAAGGATTATGAACCATCAACATGTCGCAGCAGATCAATACAAATCTGAACACATGCTCCCTCTGAATCCTTCAATTACCAATGTTCTCAATCAGTTCTAAAGTGTTTCATAATTTTGCAGCTATTTATATATATGTGATTGTCTACACACCTTGATCACCTTAAGAATAATCAAACCTGACCTGTTTGGAGTTAATTTGCTGATCTGACTCCATTTTCTTTAACATACATTTCAGCACACAGACCGATGCGAAGTTACATCTTTATGTGAAAAAACCTGAGGAAATTTACTATTTACATATGAGTTAGATTTTCCCACCCTTTTACTTTTTTTTATTTATTTTGTTTCGTATTGTCTGAGTATAACTTTGGTTCAGTTTCATTGTTCATCAAAGTTTGTTACTGTGCGTAAAAAAATTGTGTGGCTGCCGCACATTTTCATGGCAGGTAAAAAGTTTATACATGAGGCCCTTGATGTTTACCTGTTTGCTGTGTTTTACTCTCCTTTCTCTAGTTTTGTTTATGAGACGGAGCACTTCAATGGTGTGGCTGAGTTGCTGGAGATCTTGGGAAGGTATGTGGAAATCTGCAGTAAGAGTGGTACTCTGTAAAGTGTACCAAACCCCTACATCAACTTTCTTTTGACAAACTCTGCTAATTGGCAGCGACACCAGCGACCAAAGTGAAATATTTGCCACAGGCAACATCAACTCTTGCCTCAAATTGTTGCCTAAGGATAAGCCAACACTAATGTCATTAGTGCCAACTAGTTTGGTGCGTTGGTCAGTTTGCCGAAACAATGTCAGATTTTGTAATTTTCTCTGGTCCTCTGCCTGATCTGACCAGTGATGACATATTTAGCCTGATGATGTCATTCAACTGCTGTTTATCCAGGGGGTATCCTGAAAACAATGTGGGCTGCATTGATAATTGCCATACATTTGGGGAAAGCCCAGTCTCATCCAGAGAGTCTGCATCCATCCCACTTTGGATGGGGCAGATCTTCTTTCTAGGAATCTGGCCAAATTTATTACTCCTCCAAAACACTAAGACTCAGGGTCCAGGCCAGTAGGCAGAGTAGTGGTTTACACTACACTGTTACCCATCCACCCACCAGAGTCAAGGCTGCCTTACCAAAATCTAATGGATTATATGGGAAAATAAACTGAACTTGTATAGAGCTCTTCCAGTCATTTTGACCACTCAAAGCACTTTACACTAAAGCCACATTCACCCCTTCACACTCAGAAACGCTCACACAGTTACACACTGTTATGCAGATAGGCAGGCAACTTCCCAGGGTTACGTCAACATGGGAGGAAGCTGGAATCAAACCTATACCTTCCAATTACAAGACTACTACTCTACCCACTGAGCCACAGTCACCTATTAAAGACATGACAGACTAAACAGTACAAATAATGAAAATCTCAAAGATAAATACGACTCTTTCTGAACATAAAAATAAAACTGTTAAATATGGCTTATTGAACGTCTCTCTTCAATGACTTTGCCAGTTAATGACTTGATCTGTGATAATCAGATTAATTTGTTCTGTTTCACAGAGACCTGGCCGCAGCAGAAGGATTATGTTAGCATAAATGAGTCAACTGCTTCTAGTTATTTAAATTTTAACATTCCTTGAAGTACAAGGCAAGGTGGAGGGATAGAGAAAATTTCATTATATCTTTATCAGACTTTACTGTTAAATCTTTTAAAGAATCTTCTTTAATTTCCTTCCTTCTCAAATTGATGATCTTGTTCATAGCGTTACTTCCTCATGGAGCATTAGACAATATAGTGTCCTTAAAAAAAGAACGTAAGTATCCTTAGGAAAATGGCTCCTTGGTTTAATTCAGACTTAATTCTTTGAAGTTTTGAAATTAAGAGCAATTTTTGCATCCCATAACACAAGATGGAAACAAGAAGTTGACCTTTAAAAGTATAAAATCTGTATGTTACCACCTTGCATTATAAAAAGAACAATAGCATAATTAAGCTTTTATAAGTGGTATTTGAAACTGAAAATAAAATTAGGTCTCAGTTCAGTGTGTAACTCTAAAAACAAAAAGATCTTAATCTTTTTGTAGTCCAACTTCTCTTGTAAAATCAGACTACAAAATCACTAGTATTTATAACTATATACTATTTAGCCATTTATTTTCAAGTTTTTGATGGACTCTTTATTTAGGAAATTTTAATCAAACTCTCAAATCAAATTTTATTTGTGTAGCACATTTCAGCATCAAGGCATGCTTTTAGACCTGTGTTACATCTTAAAAACACAAAAATACAAAGTCATAGAAGCACAGTCAACATTTAGTGTGATTAAGAGCACATGAAATAAAAGTACTTTAGACTGAAACACGGGCACAGCCAGCCTCCTGGGACCAACAGGACATCATGGCTGACCTTTAGCATTGCAAGCAGGTCTCCAGTGTTTCAGTCCTATGGCTCATCAGCAGGCCCAGGCCCAATACCAGTCCCAGGCCCATCTCTGCAGTTCCTGATCTGAGCCTTCATGCTGCTGAGATTTGGAACCAAGCTGTTCACACCACCTAAACACACATCCATCCTCACCTAAATTAAAGTTCACTCTGGCCTTTAAGGAACTTTTATTGCCTTTCTCGTTAATGAGTAATCAGAACCTCCATGCATCATGTTTGTTCTGGAACTGTAGCACAGAAGTGTACACGCACGCACGCACGCACGCACACACGCACACACACACACACACATTTGCGTGACTATCTTTGTGGGGACTTTCCATTGACTTCCATTCATTTCTACAGCCTAGACCTAACCCTTATCCTAACCATAACAATTATGTACCTAACACTAACCCTAACAGCAGCAGCTAACAGAATAAATGCTATATCAAGTTGTTACATTGAGCTTATGATGACTATCAGTATATAATACTAAATCATAAGAACTGCCTAATAATCTGAGTGGAGGCATGGTGGCTGATGGGGGGGAGTCTGAAAAGATTATAAATTTTTGATAAAACAGTTAAATGCAGATTAAAAAAACTCATAATTTACATAGAACTAATCAACAAAACTGATTAAAGGATGGTTGATCCTCTCAATCTCAGCCTGTAGTTTGAGAAAAGTGAAAATATAGATAATCAGTTGTCTCTGCTTTATGTGGCATTAGTCCTGCTGCTGCATCCAGCTGTCAGCTACTGCATGTTGTGCATTTAGTATTTCCCAGACTAAAAGAGGCTCGAGGAGTAAATGAGTTCTTAGTGAAATTAGCAAAGAGTACTCTCAATACTTGCTAATTTCACTAAGGACTTCTTGGAAGAGGTTACATGGAAAATATTTTTCTTTAAAATGACAGACTCCAACTAGTTTCTAACTGTTCTGACAGATGGGTACCTGAAATTGTTTCTGTGAAACCTTTGCTGCAGCCGATCCATCTGGGTATTTCATTGTCACACATCTTAGAATTTTGAGAAAAACAGATTATTTTTCTTTATTTCATATGTAAAGGTTAAGAATTGAATGAATGAGTGTTATGTTTGTACTTAGCTTAGCTTAGTCCATATCATCTGTGACAGGTTGTTAGAAATTTATATGGAAAATACAGTTTCATTTTCGGGGTTTGTAGTTTTAGACTGTAAACTTCAACTAAACAGATTTAGTTGAAGTTTTTAATTTTCCTAATGTGAACTTTTTAAATATTCACATTACCTCTGCTCATTACTGAGCAGAGGTAATACGTAGATCATCTTTGTTTCAGTGTTTAATGGTACTTTTTGTCTCATCTCTCTTTCTGCCAGTATAATCAATGGTTTTGCTTTGCCGCTGAAAGCAGAACATAAGCAGTTTCTGGTTAAAGTGTTGATCCCCCTTCATACTGTCAGGAGTCTGTCCCTCTTCCATGCACAGGTAATGTCTTTCTGAAACTTAGTTACCTTTTCTTGTCAGTTTGACACTGATTGGACTGTTTTATTGTGCTGCTTTAGATTTTAGGATTTAAAATAGTTTTTTATTTTAACTGAACTCTGATCAACCATGTGTTTTTTTTCAAGTGATATTCTGTTAAAGATATCATTGGATATTATTGAACTTATTTGATGCCTGTTCAGGCGGAAGCACCAGTTTTGAAACTTGAAATGTTTTGATTTTAAACACTTTATTTTTAGGTTTTGTTTAAATAACGGGGTTTTGGTTCTGGGGGTGGAGTGGATTACAAATTTACAAAGTTGGGAAACAAAAAGTTTCTGAATCTTTGATTTTCTGATCTTTTGAATAGTTGTAGGTTTTATCAAACCAACCTGATGATTTAAGCTCTGTAATCTACCGAACCAGTTTGAAATAACTGGTATTAAAGCTTGAACTCTTCTCTTTTTACAGTTGGCTTATTGCATTGTACAGTTCTTAGAGAAAGACCCGACATTAACAGAACCAGTAAGTATCACTACACTTGTTGAATATCTGAAGTGAATATACAGCTGGTTTCACACCAGATATTCACTATGCTTCTATCATTGCTAAATAGGTCACTAATGTTCCAATAATAAAGAATAGGGGGTGGGGGTGAATGACCATTGTGGATGACTAAAGCTACCTGGATTTTTCATCCATCCTGACACTTTCCCAGTGATCCTCTTCAGCTTACTGTAGCCATCCTACAGGATTCCTGAACAACACACCAGGATAGAGTTCATTATTCCCACTAACCCGTTCCAGTCCGCTGTGAATGAACTCTAATTCGCTTGTCTAGAAAGTCTGGTTTGTTTGAGGAGGTCTGAATGTACAATTGAATTCTGATACGGAACAAAAAAGTGAACTCTGGTCCACCTAAAACCTTGGTTTTAGTTGAAGTGAACTATGGTTCAGTTCAAATGTATGTGAACGCCAAGCAGACCAGAAACCGCTTCAAAAACAGGAAGTGGACTGCTGCGCAGTCAGCTGGTTCCTCGCCACCTCCAACCCCATCCTGCTCCGCCCTAGCAGGAGGCCCACCTTTTCCTGCTTGACGATCAGTCTCAGATGTGGAGGAGTTGACGTGACTGAGTTTTGTTGGCTTGATGGAACCCACAGAACTGAACCTTCTGCAAAAAGAAAAGCTGACACTCTTAAATGAGACTCTGAGGTTACCATTGAGAATATCTGCTGCTTCAAATGGTAATTCTCAGATATTCAGATAAAACTACTCTCAAAGTTGTGTTAACTCCACACACACACTGCAGTTAGAATAACACAGAGCTGAAACTCAAGTACGTTTCCATGTTCTCTGCCTTCCTCCTCAGGTCATCAGAGGCTTACTGAAGTTCTGGCCAAAAACGTGCAGTCAAAAAGAGGTAAGACTGCTGAAGGAAAGGACGACTATCTCTATACACACGCTCGGCCAATAAGTAATGCTCTCCTCTGTGGTGGTTCAGGTGATGTTTCTGGGAGAGCTGGAGGAAATTCTGGATGTGATAGAGCCAACACAGTTTGTAAAGATCCAGGAGCCGCTATTCAAACAGATCTCCAGATGCGTTTCCAGCCCACATTTCCAGGTTAGTAATGTCCCGTAGAAACCTGACTGGGCTGTTTGGATCTGGAGATGATTATGTGTGTGTGCTCTCGTGCTTCCTTGCAGGTTGCAGAGCGAGCTTTGTACTACTGGAACAACGAGTACATCATGAGTCTGATTGAGGAGAACTCCAGCGTCATCCTGCCCATCATGTTTGCCAGCCTGTACAGGATCTCGAAAGAGCACTGGAACCCGTGAGTCGCCTTGCACACCTAACATGAACATGAACAAACTGTCTGTTTAGGGAATTATTACATAAAACATGAGATAAATCTCCCTGCAAATCAATAGGATTTGTTCTAGTTCAGATTTCCCAAAAATAATGAAAACTCAACTTTCTCTACCCTGCTGACCAGAGATCAGTTAGAGGCTGTGTTGTTTTTGATTGATGTATGTTTTCATAAATAATAACTGCATCATTCTTTTGTATTGTCTATGGGACAGTCATATGTTGATCTGGCATTAAATGAGGCATAATGTAAATTCCTGCACATGCAAAAGACCCTGAACATTAGTAAAAGTGAGGAGTGGGACAAACCTCCAGTGACCAGGAGGAGGGAGGTTGTTGTCACTTTGTCTTTTGCTAGAAATCCCAGCTTAGTTTTTATGGAATGAGTTAAATCAAAGTAGATTCTTGGTGTTTACAGGATGAGACATTGATATGTCAACATGTTTTTCTCCCATCACTGACTGACATTTTAAACAAAAAGTTGTTTCTTCCAGTCGAGTATTAGCATGACGGACCACCTGGCTCTACCCCCCAGCCATAAGCGTTGCTAATTGTAGATTGTTGTTTTTGTATTATTAATCACTATACCTAGATTTGTAAACTTGAAAGGTAAATATGCACGCAGTTGTAGTTCTTGCAGGAATGGTGCTCTTAACAATGCCCTCCTTCTGCAGCAATACAACCAATTGAAATGCAGGCAATTATCTGAATTTTGTTTTCTTTTTGTAGCAGTAAGGGGATAACGTACTGCACTACACACACATACTAGTAGTAGCACATTTGTTCAGGGGACACTGACGGATATATTTTATTCTCTAGTTCTTATTTGCAAAACCCCTTCATCGGTAGCCATTCTAACTAGCCTTAGCATTCATGACAGACTCTGGCCCTGTCCCAATACTCGCACTCCCTCCCTCGTTCCGCCCCTGTGTCCTTCAAATGCGCGTTCATGTTGAAGGGTTTCTCCACATCCAATAAACTGAGCAGAAAAAAGAAGAAATAAATAGAATAGTCACAAACTAACTGTGAGGAAAGTAAAACAAAATGTCACAAATGCAAGACAAATTTCAAATCTTAAATTAAGATATTAATATATTGGTATAAAAATTGGGCTTTTGTGATGTTGCAATGTTTAAACACTCTTAGATAAAACTATTTCACTTTAGAAATAGAGATGATTTTTTAGAAAGCAGTATTTGTGAATAAAACTTATCCAGAGTAATAAATATATTATAATTTAACTCTTCATCCCCTGTTAGAAGACCAAATTTTTATCATATTAAAACTTAAATATGGAATAAATTTCTAGTCAATATCCTCTTTTGAAAATCTTTCTAAAAACATTAATGAAGTTGCAATTGAAAAAAGGTGTATGGTCTCAAAATCTCAGTCACAAAACACACAGAAATTTATATTTATTTTGAATTTCTTTTGCAGAAAGTTATTATAGGGAAAACTTTATACATAATTATTAAATTAATATCTCAAGTTTTTTTTGTGGGAGTGGAGTAGAAATCTACTTTTTTCTTATTTTTCTTAGAGATATTTTGATTTTTAAACAATTGTTTTCTTCTCAGGGTAGAAGAGATGAAAACTGATGTCAGAGTTTCTGGTGAATTTCTTGTAACATTTTTGGTCTATAAAGTCACAACATTCATAGTTTCTTTTAAAAAGGACATTTTAGTTCCATTAGTCTTTTTATTTTTCAACTGTAGCATCAGGCATTTTCATGTATGCCGTATGTTTGTCCTTAACTTGATCTTTATTATGTATTATCTTTATTTATTAATTGCCTAGTCCTGTGGTGGCTCAGGATGGCTCTGTGTCTGACCAGCATTACACAGATTGTTTTAAGACCAACATAACTTAGCTAGGATCTAACTGAAGGGCAAAAATGTACCTCATTTATATAAATTGTATTTTGTGGGTTTATTTTTTTAAGACTACAGTTGAGTGTTTTAGTGCCAACCAAGACTTCAGTGAGCCTGTGGTGGAGCCCCCCCCCCACCAGGGCAAACCCTGCTCTACCATAGAAATGATACATTGACCATTTTTACTTATTTCTCTAATGTGGAAGAGTCTATTCTGAAGCATGTCTGTCCTTTCTGTCCCAGGGCCATCGTAGCGCTGGTGTACAATGTCCTAAAGGCCTTCATGGAAATGAACAGTACCTTATTCGATGAGCTCACCGCCACCTACAAGTCAGACCGTCAGCGGTAAGAGCCCAGAATCCTGCCATGCAGCAGAAGCATGCAGAACACTCAGTCAGACTGAAGCAACCCCATAATGTGGGTTATGCACCCACACTGCTAAAGTATTCATGGCTTCACGCTCCATCTTTTTTGCATTTTATTACAATCTAAGAACAAACTTGTCACTAGAAGTGTATTTGACAGACAAACACAGTGTTTCATAACTGTGAAGTGGAAGGAAAATATGTGGTCTTCATAAATAACAGTTAGGTGTGGTGTCCCTGCCTGACTGTAGAAACCCCAGTTAAAATCCTGAGCAACTCATCTGCTTCAGACGTATGTCACCTAAATGGTAAATGGCTTTTAAGGAAACAAGCGACATCATGGAGACCAAGGAACCCAGCAGACAGGTTAGAGGAGAAGCTGTTCATCACTTTATAGCAGAGTTAGCTTCTACCGCTGAGTCTGTCATGGAGAGAAGACATGGACGTTGTTCTGGTAACCTGTGCTACCAGGAGAATGTGCTGCTGCAGCAACTCTAACTACAAAACACCAATGCTCACCTGTATGAACTGAGTTCATACATGTACTGAGAACTTGGGAATTTTTCCCAACCACAAACTGGTGTTTATGGAAGCAATGTTGGAGATGCAGGAAGCATGTAGGATGATCTGTTCTGAGGAGAATTAACTCTAGTCAGAGAAATAAAGGGTTGTGTGGATAATAGTCACCCTGAATGCACTATCCTAACAGCCTGACATGACGGTGGCAGCATCATGGAAGCATAAAGATGAATGCACTGAACTGGAGGCTCAGCTTCCTGCAGGGCAGCCACCTTAAGCACATAACTATAGTACAATTGGATGGTTAAGATGGAAGCATAATCCAACTGAGAATCTGTGGCTAAGCTTCCAAACTGATGTTTTTTTTATTATTATTATTATTATTTAAAGGGGACATATCATGCAAAATCCACTTTTTTAGCCTGTAAATATTTTTTGTGTACTTTTGCGTGTCTAGGAGTGCAAAAATGTAAATGTATTCTCTCCCTGTGTAGATATCTTCATATTCTTTTTGGGGTAAAGTCTGTTAATTTTTCTTGATTCACTGTAATGTTTTCTTGACTATGACGTCACCACATTTGCTGTGGAACTGCTAAGCAAGGTCATGACTTCCAGCTAATCAATTTTGTGAATATGCCATTTTTTTCCCCCTCAATGATTTTTGTAGTCCAAATTCAGCTATGCTGAAGTTCCAAGTAGAAAAAAAAAAATGTTTGGTTCTAGTGTGTATTAACACACAGGATTCCTTACATCGTTCCCCTGCACCAGAGCCTCTTTGTTTGGTTAAATTAGATTTTTCTTTGGAATGTACCCACATCAGTGAGGAAAGTCCATTTATGGAGTACTTACTGACAACTGCCTCAGTACCGTTGGCCAGTATTAAGAGAGATTTCCTGAAATACTTCATCTCTACTGAGACGAGGGACACATCAAAGCTATAAGCTTCTAATAATGCTAAAATAACAGCAGCACTAATTTGAGACATGAACTTTGTTTTGATAATTGAGTAACATTGAGCCTTCTGCTTCTGTTAGTGCTTTTTACTAGCTTTTAGCTGTTAGGACACTACAGTTAAACTATGCTCCATATTGTAGGTGGTTGATATTGATGGTCAGGGTGTAATTACAGTAATAACACCATGGTGATGCATTCTTTCGAATGTGTGGTTCTTCTGGTTCGTCGTCTTCATTCTCCTCATCTAAAACGAGCCTCAGCAGAGGTAGAGGAGGGTCTGTGGAGCTGCAATAACCAGGAATTCAGACCAATGCATTAAAGTCCTACTGTATATAGACTGATTTACATGAGAAAAAGAAGAATGTAAAAGTATATGTCCACTTTAAATTTCCCTTGGAGTCAAAGTATTTTTTTATTTAAATTGATTTTCCATCCAGTGTAGCAGAGTTTAAGCTGCTTTGCACAGAAATCTGGTGTTGAACTGCTGGACTGGTTCTACACCACACTCCTCACCAAGGTTATTAGGAAGACCATGAGTCATTTGCTACACATGCTACTTTGTGAGACTGACTCAGGCTCATAAAATATTGAAGTTTGTGGTTGGAATGTGACAAAATGTTCGAGGAGTGTGAGAACTTTTGAATTAATTAATTACATTCAGTGGTTTTTAGACCGAGA
The DNA here is from genome assembly GCA_903066825.1 of Alfaro cultratus. NCBI lineage: Eukaryota > Metazoa > Chordata > Actinopteri > Cyprinodontiformes > Poeciliidae > Alfaro > Alfaro cultratus. The sequence continues at coordinate 44,453 of CAEFZX010018062.1, forward strand.
AGCATGCGGTACCGGTGCATCGCCAGTCATCCTTCAGTGGAGCCATGGCCGCTTTGGGAATGCACTTTTATGAACAGAAAGCATCTCTATTCTGTAAATGTACAACTTATGCACATGATTTCTCTATTTAGAATAAACATCCACATTCCTCACTCTAATGACTCTGACACACCGTCTGTCTTTAAATCCCGGCTGAATGCGCTACTGTTCAAACAGTCTTAGTGTACTCTTTATACATGAGGCCCCAGGACGTTTCTAGACATGTCCACTTGTTGTGTGTGTGTGTGTGAGCTCACACCTATTGTGCTGTTTTAGTGAGAAGAAGAAGGAGAAGGAGCGTGAGGAGCTGTGGAAGAAGCTGGAGGACCTGGAGCTGAAGCGGGGCCTTAGGAGTGACGGGATCATCCCCACTTAACAGAGACAGAGCCCTGCTCCCCGTTCATCCCACTCCCACTCCCTTCCACTTCAGCCATGTCTGCCCAGAGCTCGTGATACAGGCTGTGGTCTCTGGACTTCCACAGCACCGCTGGTTTCTTAATCCTTTTATTATGATTTTGTTCTGTTTTGTTTCCTCTTGTGTTTGTGCGACTTAGTTTATTGTAGATTCATCACGTCTGTTTTCATTATTTCAGCAGCACTGTAAATAATTATTTTCCCCTAATGTTATTGCAAAGAGATAAAAAAAGAACAACAATAATAAAAAGGAAAAAACTGAAATGGAGAAAATGGCTTGTGTGTGAGGGGAATCTAAACAAAAAAAAAAACAACGCATCAAAAAGCCGTAAGGTTCCTGGGTTTTTCTTCACCCCACTCCTCCTTTTCGGCGCATCCCACATTTAACTTTCATTTTCGCTCCTCTTGTCGGTGTCCTCTCCTGTCTGCGCTGTCTGGATCGACTAGATTCAGCGTCACTCTCCAAAAGTTGTCCTGGATGTGTGGTCTCTCGCCTGTTGGCAGGTTGTCCATCCTGCAGGAACAGATCCACTTTGTAGACGGGGCCCTTCTAAAGTCTCTGAGTGTGTTTACATGCATGGTCAGGAATGTCACAGGAAAAGCTAAAAGATGTCTGGGTTATGTTTAGTTCAACATGTAGGCTTTCCTTTTGTTTTAGAGGAAAATTTGCTGTATTTGGAGATCCTGATGTTAGGATGATTATTCTAACAGCTCCATCACAGAATAGAAATGCAGCAGGTTCGTTAATGCAGTCAGTTTGGAATCCTCTTCCTTTCTGCATGAATGCACAAGTCTGCAAGCTGCTGTTGGTCGATACATTTATGTACTGAAAACCTTAGGATTTTTGGCTTTAATGCATTTAATAAAGGGGGAGACTAATTTTTTAGTATTTGACCCTCTGATCACCAGTCATGTGAAAATACTTGCTGATTGGTGCAACTGATAAACAGCCTCTGATTTTACTGATCATTGGTGAACAGCAGCAGTCGAAGACAGAATGATCATTTCCTGTCAATGCCTGATTCACTTCCTGTTGAAGTTGGTGCTCTAGCGGTCTTCAGTTAGATTCAGGGTTAATTGTTTTTCCTTTGCTTTAGTGCCATCTAGTGGTGGGAACAGCAGAAATGGCAAAAAAAACCACAAAAAAAAAAAACACTTTTAAAGTATATATTCTAGTTTTTTAAAAAAGCCTCCACCAGAAATGTGAGTGTTTAAGCCACTGTTCCGTTTTTTTTTTATTGTTTGTATATTGTGTAGAGTGTTTGACCAGTTTCAGTTTATGATCATTTCTTGCTCTGTGGACTGCATGTAAACACACTCTCATTCCCTCGGTCAGAAATCTATTGGTCTGTTCATCCCTCAGTTCTTCCAGCTGTAGGAGACATGTTGGTAGTGGTCTGGTACTGGTACCAGTCTGCTGTAACTGACACACAAAGATATAAACAGGAACGAATTGTAAAGTACACCAAACTCCTCTTCCTCCTTTTTGCCACTGGGGGGCGCTGCGTTGACTTCACAGTATTACTGCAGATTAAAGACGACCCTGTACATTATTTAATGCAGTACCCTGATATTCCTGTATCTTGTAGTAATTTAGCATTTTTTTTTTGCTTAGGGATTGTGGAGAGGATTATCCAGTATATAAAGAGGTATTATGGAACAAGACTTCCTACTATACATGTTAGTGTTTTCCCCTTTTGGTATGTTCATTTTTTGTCTCACTTTCTCCTTCTGCTCTTGGTTTTTATCTTTTCAATATTTTTTGTTCATTAGAGATATATGTATATGTATATCTTTTTTTTTTTTTTTTTTTTTTTTTTTTAGGGGGAAGGGGCGAGAGTTTGAGTGGGGCAGCTAGACATGAGCTCGAAGCTCGGGGTGGGCTGGGGTAGGGTGGGCTGGTGGGGTTAAATGTGGTGAGGAAGCTTGGAGGAGATTGTGTTTAACTGTTGGGACCTGAGAGTGATCCGCCCCAACACGACCCCTTCCTCCCTTACAGAATTGATGTGTGGTGTAGAATGGCCCAGATGTAATATGATTTAAAATCTGAAGAAAAAAAAAAGATCAAAAGGGTTGGAAGAATACAAATGTTTAATTATTTTAAAAAAAATAAAATAAAGAGATATTAAATTAAATCTGTTTTGTGATAAAGACTGGAATGCTGTTCTGTTGTTTTTCTTTTCTCCAGTTTTAAAGAGTTTGATTTTCCTGAGTTCTGATGTGGTTTCAGATCATTTGCCATTGTACAGCAGATTTCTTTGTCCATGGTTTTGTATGGGGAAGGCCCCAAAAGGAAACACTGACAACATAAATTAAAAGGAAGAGGGGGAATGGTGTTCATTTGATTATTGTTTTCCTTAAAAATAAATTTATTACTGATGTCCACGTACTTATAAAAATTTAGAAAATAATTAATGTTAAATCTGGGAAGAATTTATTTAAAGAGCTGGAAATTTCCCATGCAAAAATTTAGGAAGATTGCAGTTTTTTTTGTGGGAGGGAGTTCTTATACTGAGGAAACATCCTCATCTGTCACTATAATTTGAATTAATGCCATAAATTCAGTTCATAAAGGGAAACCCTGTTGACTCGTCACACAGAACAATATATTTCTGAGATTTTTCTGATTTTGGTTTAAAGCTAAGATACTTTAGAAAAATAGGTATTTGATATACTACTGTTTTTTTAATTATTCTGTCTAAAATCAATGTAATAAACAAACCAAAACAGACAAAAAAATTATTTTGCTCTATTAAACTATTTGATAGAATAGAAAAATAGTTAATGGGTCGCATAGGAACCTCTGTTTACAACGCCATACCTCAGTTTTCTGTCCAGGGTTCAACACGCTGGTCTAATATGATCTAATTTTCTGAGACACTGAATTCTGCTATCAAAAATTGGTGTTTAAGCCCAAATGTCAAGCAGGAAAATGTGTTCATCTTCATTTACTCAGTTATTGTTTGGGCCTAATGCTCCAATGCACCGTGGCATGGAGGTGATCGGCCAACGCAAACTCAGATTGCTCTGATAACTGCCTTCAGATCATCTTTCTATTGGCAATAGCCCATAGATTCTCTCTAAAGTTGGTGTTTGTTGGCCAGCCAGACCAGGAACATTGTGGTCATTGTAGCAGCTTTTTCATACCTTTGGCAGTCTGGGCAGGTGACAAGTCCTGCTAAAAAAAAAAAATCAAATCAGCATCCCCATCCAGCTTGTCAGCAGAAGAGTCATGAATAGTTCTAGAATGTTCTGGTAGATGTTTATTGTCTGGAATTCAGTTAAGGTTATTTTATCAACCTTTCTAGTAAGACCAGATCAGGGGCCTCATGAATAAAGCGTATGCCACATTTTACGCATATGTCGGCATGTATAAAAATGAACATGATGTAAAAGTTTGTGTAGATTTACACAAACTGCCTGACCTGCTGTGAAAATGTGTGGCAGCCACGCAAACCTTTCCTGTGGACAATATCAAACTACAAAGCGTCAAAACTCACCAATATACAGTGAAATCTGACTACATTCGGTGTTTTTTAGACCAAGAAGCATCAAACACGATTTTTTATTTAAATGATTTTAATATTTTATTGTTTAAACGTAAACGGTAAAACTCAACCGCATTTGTCCTCACACAATAACCTAACACACACACACAAAATAAAGAAAACCAAAATAAAAGGATGTGAAAATCTCACTCGAATGTAAAAAATGTTCCTCAGTTTTTGTCTAATAAAGATGCAACGCATTGGTCTGTGCGCCGAAGAGCATGAATCTGCGGGGTAATTTCATTCCAACTGAAAAAGAAAAAGCAGGGTTGGATCAGCAGATTAACTCCAAACAGGTCAGGCTTGATTATTTTTAAGGTGATTAAGGTGAAACGTGTGATTGTGTATGCAATCTCAACAGTTAAACAGCTTCCTAACAATAACCTTTTTGATGGGTTTCAGTCTGGTTTCCATGCTCAACACAGTACCTAGACTGGTTTAGTCAAAGAGTTCAATGACATCCACATAAATACAGACCTTGGAAGAACCACAGTGCATTTGACATTGTCAACTCTCTGGTCCAGTACTGAACTGGTTCCAGCCTGACATAAAGAACAGGTAATGTCTCATCAAAGCCGACAGATGTCACATATGGGGTACCCCAAGGTTCAATCCTAGAACCTCTCTTATTCAATATCTATGCTCCCACTAGTTTAAGTTTTAACAGGAAGTAAGATAACTGCGGAGATGATACACAGATTTACATTATGATGTCACTGAACAGATAAATGTGCCAAAACTTCCTCCAGTTGAACAGAAACAAAACTGAAGTTATTATCCTTGGACCTACATAGGAAAGATCTAGAGTTGGCACACAGCTTCAGTTATTACAGCTAGAAACTAGTGATCAAGTGCAAAATCTGGTTGTGATGATGAACTCTGACCTGAACCTTCAGTCACATAAAGATAGGGTGACCAGATTTGGGTTTCTGAAAAGGAGGACACTTTTTTTTTTGGTGGTGGGGGGGGGAATTTGCCATACAAAGAAACGTGGAATGGAGTAGTGGAACGGAGTGGCAATGTAATCGCAATACACTGTAAGCTATGTAATGTGTTTTGAGGCAGTTGACCAAAATCCCGGACGATTTTTAAATTCCCCCCGGACATTTTTTAAGGTCTGAAAAGTAGGACATGTCCGGGAAAAAGAGGACGTCTGGTCACCCTACATAAAGACAGTTACACAGTCGGCCTTCTATCATCTGAAGAACATTTCCAGGATTAAATGACTAATGTCTCAGCAAGATCTAGAGAAACTCATCCATGCGTTTATCTTTAATCACATTGATTGGTGCAACAGCGTCTTCACAAATCTGCCTAAAAAGAAAATCCATCCTCCAGCTGCAGCTGATTCAGAACGCTGCTGCTGGCGTTCTGACTAAAACCCAGTTCTAAAGTCCTTCCACTGACTCCCTGGAGCTCAGAAAATAGACTATAAAATAATGTTAGTTTATAAATCACTGGATGACTTAGCACCACAATACTTTAAAAATTTTCTGTTGTTGTATCAACCTTCCAGGCCTCTCAGGTCTTCTGGTTCTGCTCTGCATCAGAACCAGAACCAAACGAGGAGAAGCAGCATTCAGCTTCTATGCACCACAAATCTGGAACAAACTTCCAGAAAACTGTAAAACAGCTGAAACACTGAGTTCCTTTAAATCTAGACTAAAAACCTACCTGGTTAGAGTTGCATTTAAACCATAGTAATGAAACGTTGACCAACATATTTTTGTATTCATGATTTTGATGATGGCACTCATCAAAATGTAATGTAACCGCTCACTGGTTTCTCAATTGTTACCTGTATGCAGTTTTTGTTATGTAAAGCACTTTGAACTGCCTTCTTACTCAAATTAATATAAATAAACTGGATGTGTGCACCAAGCTAAACCATATCACTTGCTCGGCTTGTGTGAACTCATCGCAAAGTTCAAAAGCGCCAAGGCCAAAGTTGACAAAAGCTGGACAAAAACACTCTTCTACTTGGTCAGCGACACTCAGATGAGCTGAGTCAGGTGAGCTCTAATTTTTTGAGGTGTACAGATAAATGTGTGGGTGGCTGATTAATTCACAGTATCTGTGACACAGCAGCTTTCTGGTTTTCTTTATCTCTTCATTAGAGTCCAGGGACAGAAACACTACAAATATATTAAGCTGAAAGCCCTTACAAAAGTCAAAAAGCTTGTTTTTTCAGAGCAGCAGCAGCAGAGGTGTGTCCAACAGTCAGCCATGAGGAAAAGGAGAGACTCCATCCCCATAGGGAAACTTCCTGTATCGAACAATTCTGATTGGTTCTTTCAAATTCTCCATCCAATCAAAGCTCATATATCCCAAACAGCCAATCCTGTAGTCTGAACCTGATGTGTGTCTGGTACTCCGGTCCTTATGGGAACTCAGCAGAGCAGTTCTGCTGAGTCATCTGAGTTTGGCCTTGAACAGGGGCCACATCTACAATATGGTGCCTTAGGCCCAACTTTGAACCACTGCTGCAGGTCTCCAGCCAGTTAACATGGAAGAAATGTTCTCATTTTGAACAGTCAAACTTTTAAAACCAGATAAAAACATCAGTGAGATGTTGAGATTGTTTGTGACTCCAGATGTTCATTCAAAGACTTGAATCTTCTTTCATTTTTGATTTTTTCTGAAATGACAAAAAAGGAAAATAAGAGGGCAGAACTAAGACAGATAGAGTCGACAGCAGATTTAAAACACATGTTGGTGTTGACCTTGTAAAGCGGGCTCCATGGTAACCAGATGGTGTATCAGGGTGGTCCTTGCAGCTTCTCTCCCCAGGTCACCTGGGAAACGCAGCCAGAGAGGATTAGTTCAGTCCAATGTGAGGTAAAAAAACCTTCACTAGATGTGTAAGCAGCTATGATGGGTTCAGAGGTCAGATCTGGACCATCGTTGTGTTTTTAGGCTATGAGACACTGAATGTCCTGGGCGACACTGTGCATTAGCAAAACATGTTTCACCTCTTCAACTTTTACTAAGACATAATTCATAACATTCATGCAAAAAATACAACAGTTAATAAAGGTAAAGGAGCTCTTAGATTCAAATCTAAGAAAACTTGAATCTAAGTTTTCTTAGATTCAAAACTTTGAATCTAAGAAGCCTTAGATTCAAAGTTTTTCTGCTCAACTCGGACAAAGAGTTCTGTTTAACATTTAACCTTCATTTTATTTTGAAAGTCGACAGATTTACCTGACATGTGGATCTGCTCTTTAGTTCTGGTTTTGAGAGATGGCTTTGTCACTCTGGAACGGCGTAGCTTCAGGAACGATTTCTCTTCCTCAGCAGGTAAATCGATCTCCACCTGACGATGGCGCCGTGACTTTACAGCCTGAAAATAGCATCACATTTTCTGATTCTTCTTCGTCTATAAATACTTCTAATTAAAAAAGGCTACAGAAGATGAACAGATACTAAAAACTATAGACTCAGTAAATATGTTGCATTTTATATCATAAACTGTGACACAGAAAAAGACATTGTAGACAAAAAGTTGAGTTGCTGTTAAGTTTTAGCAAAGGCTAGAAAAACTTTATACATTAAAAAAAATCATTTATTGAAACATTAGTCAGTGTAAAGATACTGAACAGTACACACCTCTGATGCTTCTTCATAAGCCTTAGATTTGATGTCTGCCAGGAGCTTGGCTCTGTTGGAACACTGAGGACACAAAACAACCAGTGACTGACTGTTTAAAAGCCTGACCTGCTCATTCTGATTTTGGCCAATTCCAATATGTTTTGTCTACAATGTTGCTAAATATAGGAAGTTGCTGAGTTGGCAGGGTGACTGCTGTTAATTGCAAAAACACAGACATGACCTGTTGGGCCGGTCAGTCAGTCAAACCTCTCACTGCAGAGCAGAAGAGCACTGTGGCAGATTTTTAGACCTTTGCTGACACAGATAAGATCAGCTTCACATGTAAGTATTGGCTGATCACCAATCTCCCAAAATTAAGGAAACTGGAGCTGATTTATCAGTGCAACTCTACTAATTAGATGTTAATTTTAGTAAAAAGCAAAAACACTTCACATCTCCTCCTCAGGGCTCCTTTAACAGCATCTAACGTGAATATTAAACTCATTCTTCAAACTTCAGAAGAATGAATAATAACCCATTTTAAAAACATACCTCCTGCTGAGATGAAATCCTTTCCTGGCTGGGCTGGGCTTCATCGACTGTGTCCTTTCAAGACAAAAGGCAACAACCATTTGAGAAAAAACTGTCTTGTTCAGCTGTTGGCAGTTCTCTTTAAAGCATCTACCAATGGAAGGTGAAGTTATGTTGGACAACCGCAGATCAATGTTAGGAGACATGCACCATACAATTCACTTTCATTCTGGGACTCCTCTGCCTCCTCTTAGCGCTAACTAGAAACAACCAATCAGAGTCAGGACGAGGGTCTTAGTGCTGTCAGTCATGCCCATTTTTTTTTTAAAGAACTACCATTTTAATTTTATTTGTAGGTTTTAAAATAGAGAAAGGTTAAGATCTATCAATGGGATGTTGATATTTGTGGAAGATTAAAAAAAGGCATGTATTCTTAATCTCATCATTGGAAACACAATGAATAATATTCAATGAAAAAATAACTTAAAACCTTGCTAGAACTGTCATTAGTATTATGTATATATTTAAATACATTAGTTGCTTCTTTATCCTTCACAAAATTAAGAGCTACTGTGAAAGGAGCCTCAGTTTGCAGATATAACAAAACAGAAGACTGAATGTATGAGATACATACTGTAATCATACAAAAAGAAACAAATTACAGTGTATGCTGAAATGAGAAACAGTAAAAGTTAGACAAAGAAAGACATTTTCTATCAAACAATACACTGGCTTTATCCTAAAGCTTTATATTAGTCAATGAAATGTTTAATGATTTCAATAAGATTTGGGTATAGTAAGTGCTAATAGGGGTTAGAAGTGATTAAATGTGGAAAGCTCACCCTGCTCTGCTGCCAGTTGTAGAATTCCACCACAGCGCTGCAGAGCTCTGACACGATTCCATCACGGATCAGGTTGACAGACCCAGCTGCTGCTGTGGACATCTGGGAGCTGATGGACGCCTTCATATTTTTGTACAGCTCATGGATATTTGACATTTCCTGCAAGAGTCAAATCAAAACCATTTAAGCAAAGTTGATCTTTGGAGGAGAGGCAGAGCACAGCAGGCCTATTTCCAAGGCAACCAGGTGTTAGCTTAGAATTTCCTCAAGATGTTTCAATACCTGTCCAGTCCTGGCTGGGCAGTAACTTACACTTGGGAGCTGCACTTTTTAAGCAAGAAGAATAAGGGTGAAGGACGCCGTCTTGATCAAAAGGGAAAAGCCCAAAAACCAGACTGAGGGGTGGAACCACCGTGTTCTGAATCCCATCATGATTCCACTGACCAAGCACACACTCTACTCCAACCGAGTCAGGTGGGGGTGAGCAGGTCCTTAACTCATTGGAAGGTGACTGGTTACTCTGAACTCACCTCTGTCAGCTGAGTATTTATCAGTTCCTGAGGGCGACATGGTCGTTCCATGAACTCATCACACAGCTCTGGCTTCTCCTCAATCTTCTTTCTGCTGTAATGAAGCTGAATGGAGACAAAGAGCAGAGTCGGGCGTAAAAGAAACCTTTTACCTCGTCAACGAGGGTTTGTCTCAGACCGCTCACCAGAGTGGGCATTGCCGTGAAGTGGAAGGCTTTGCAGGTCATAAGCTGTTGTAAAACGTAGGCAACGTCGAGGTGTTGAGCATCCAATGATTCCTTCTCAAAGTTTCTCACATCCTCCCAGTCCTTCAGGGCCACACGGATCTGCAGCCAGAGACCAACCAACAGGGCAACATGATGAAAATAGGAGTAGACTGCAGCTTAAACAGAGGGGATGTGTACTGTGGTCGTGACCTGTTCTGGAGGTGAGGCAGTCTGGCAGTGGTAGAAGCTGTACAGCAGGTAGAGACCACCAACACGGATCTGGAAGCTGAACGGGGGCAGGAAGTAGCAGTAAGCCACATCCAGCACCAGACGGCAGAAGGCCCGCTTGTTGTGGCTCTGACTGTCACTGGGACAAACAAACAAACAAACAAACAAACACTGACCGTAAGGTCCCTGAAAGCTAGAAAAGAGGCAGAAAGCTTGGAAGACAAATTCCTGTCAAAACATTATTTTTTACCAACTGAACTACATTAATAACAGAATGTGACAACTTCTAGAAAGTTTGACTAAATACTTGTTAAGGTTTGGAGACAGTCACTTCCATGTAAACGGTCTTATTAACATTAACATTAAAGTGTTTTCTGTACCTGAAGATCTGAACGAACTTCATCTCCTTCCAAATGCTGGAGAAAACCTCAAATCTGACCGACTGTGTTTGTTGGAAGCGGCTGAGCAGAAACTCACAGTCTGATTTCACAGGTTTCCGGTAGGACTCCATCTCACACTGGATTCAACAACCAGCAGCAGCAGCAAGAGCCGAGATTAACGAGCAAAAAGTGAGTCCGTCAACGTTTCATAGAAATCTATTGAAGTGGTGGCGAACTGGACCAGTGGACCCAGCTGGACTCAACCTGGACTCTTCGATTCTCAGCACAAGATTAGAATCGAATTGAAACCTTTCCGATGAGAATCTCCGGTTGCAAATATTCTTCTTCTTCTTTTCTATTATGTATTGCAATTATTGTAGCTACCGGATCTTCTTTTTTTGTCTCTTCTTTGTTGCTTCTTCTTCTTCTTCTTCTTCTTCTTCTTGAAATTTATTGGCGGTTGGCAAGAAACGTTAGGTGAGCATTATCGCCACCCACTGGTAAGGAGTGTGAACCACATGACAAAAAACACCAAACCAAAACAAAAAAACTATATCCTGTTATGCAATTTACTCTGTTTCAAAAAATCAAATATAGCCTGATATCTTCTGCTTCCCGAGTCCTTTTGCAGTAAACCAATAATATCAAATTTCATTTTCATATTAATAAGGTTCCTAATTAACTTGTTTCTCTGAATCACATACTTCCTACAACTCAAAATAACACGTTCCACTGTCTCATCTTCCCCGCAGTCATATTTCCCTGTCTGATGTTTCCCTATCAAAAATAGTGATCTATTCAATCCAGTGTGTCTGATTCTAAGTCGTGAAATAATTATCTCTTCTCTCCTGTTTCTTTCTGTTCTTCTCATTTGTCCAATTCTCTTTTTGATCTTATAAAACCACCTTCCTTTCTTTTCTTCTACCCATAATTTTTGCCACTTCTCTTTTGTTTTCTGTTTAATTACACCCTTTATTTCTGTTATACTATAACTAACATTAATATCTATCCTTACCTGATTGGTTTTCTCCTTAGCCATCCTGTCTGCCATTTCATTCCCCTTAATCCCGTGATGTGCTGGAACCCATACAAAATTTACTGTTAGTCCCATCATATTGATTCTGTAAAGTGTATATTAGAACAACAATTAATTTATTAATTTATCAGTTCCTGAGGGCGACATGGTCGTTCCATGAACTCATCACACAGCTCTGGCTTCTCCTCAATCTTCTTTCTGCTGTAATGAAGCTGAATGGAGACAAAGAGCAGAGTCGGCGTAAAAGAAACCTTTTACAACAATTAATTTATTAATTGTTGTTCTAATATACCGGTAAATCGAAAGCGAAGCTCTCCAATTACCAGTCGATCTACGTTCCCACCCTCATCTATGGTCATGAGCTTTGGGTCATGACCGAAAGCACGACATCACGGATACAAGCGGCCTAAATGGGTTTTCTCCGTAGGGTGGCTGGGCTCTCCCTTAGAGATAGGGTGAGAAGCTCAGTCATACGGGAGGGACTCAGAGTAGAGCTGCTGCTCCTTCATGTCGAGAGGAGCCAGTTGAGGCTCGGGCATCTGGTCAGGATGCCTCCTGAACGCCTCCCTGGTGAGGTGTTCCGGGCACGTCCCACCGGGAGGAGGCCCCGGGGAAGACCCAGGACACGCTGGAGGGACTATGTCTCCCAGCTGGCCTGGGAACGCCTTGGGGTTCCCCTGGAAGAGCTGGAGCAAGTGGCTGGGGAGAGGGAAGTCTGGGCCTCCCTTCTGAAACTGCTAGCCCCTCGACTTGACCCCGGATAAATGGAAGAAAATGGATGGATGGATGGATGGATGGATGGATAGATGGATGGATTTTCTATTACAGCTCTGGAACCTGTGTACATCACCACCCTGTCTGGTTGAACCTCCTCTACTCACTGTGAGCTTATTATGACTGCCACCATCTCAGCTGTAGAAACAGTTATTTTAAACTCTGGAATAAATATTCCCATTTCCACATCTCTTTGTGCTCTTTGAACCATCTTAATATGTTCTAAAGCAATTAAAATATGAGTTTCTTAAGTATATATCAGTTTTTACACCTACTTCATTTAGATTCTAATAATTTTTCATTTTTCATATCTGTACATTGACTTTGGGATATACCCATGGCGGAATAGCACTAATCAGAGTAAACTGCACTTTTTCCTTATCATCTAGACACAACCATGTCTGTACGGCACGTTTGAATGTAAGTAGAGCAAAGTTGGAAAAAGTAGCTTCATTTCTGAGGGAGTTTTGCAGAAACCTATGCTCTCATTGAATATCTTCTTGAATAAGTTTACTGTTTGCAAGCCTCTGTAAGCTTAAAAACTAAAGTTTTAGTGTTTTGAAACAAAAATATGTCTAAACAGCATGTTTGAATATAAGTAGAGCAAAATGTGACACTAGATAAAAGTACTTTTAATAAATTTCAGCGGAAAAATTGTAAAATGAACAGTTTGAAGAAATGTATGATATTCTTGATTGTCCCAGTGCAAAAAAATATTTTTTTTATACCTTTGAAAGTTTAAAAACAATATTTTTATTGTTTTAAAACAAAAAACGTGCCTGTACGATATGTGTGAATACATATTGTACAGACATGTGTATTTACACACATGGGACACGTGTGTACACACGTACTTATGTCTCAGCAACATAAGTACAAACTGAAGAGTTTTGAGAAACTCTTCAGTTTGGATTACATGTTCATCTTTATTTGCTGTCTAACCCTTCTCTTCCAGGATTCTCAGGTCATCAGAGAGGTGCAGTGGAGAGAAAAAACTCCCCTTTAACAGGAAGGTTATGAACAGCTACTATGGTGCATCGAACACATTCTTTAAGTGTTTGCACCTCTAGAGCAGCCAGTTGGGGGCATCATTGGCCCTTTTTGCTCTTTCTCTGTTAGGGAATCAGGCAGCAGCTGCTTGTCACTTCCCTGCCTTTGCTTTGTCATCTTCCTCCTCCTCTCTCAGGAAAGGGACCACCACACCCTGCCAGCCAATCAGAGCTCAGCTCCACCTCCTCCATCACATCATGTCCATCTCTAAGGTAACAGAGAGCCCCCCCCCTTCCCCTCCGCCTCTCTCCCTTTTTCTCTCTCAGTCTCTGTTTCCATACTGAAAGGTGCCGCATCATCATCCTCCCTCCCATCTCACCATCCCATGCTAAGCTGCTGGCTGGTTAGCATTAGCCCTTCTTCTCTTAACCTGATCTTGCCTTCTCTGCAGTTGGACTGTCAGTTCATCAGAGGCCCCCCCCCCCGGTTGGCGACTCCTCTACCATTTAACAGAGAACAAGAAGGCAGGAAGATGGAATGAAGGAGAGGAAGAGTAGCAATGTGGTACGTACTTCTGACTTGCTCCGTTCCCCTCCCCATGTCTGAAATGCACTCCTCTCTGTGTGTCTGTAATCCTGACCAGAATACTGCTTTATTGAGCTGTATGATGCTGAAGCATAATGAGGAGAGGGGTTGGGGGAGGCGGGGGTGGACAGCAGCAGAGGGAGGTGACTCCCTGGATCTGGCTGGGCTTTTGTTAAGGAGGCCTGCTTCTTCTGTTAATATTCGTCCGCCTGCAGCATACTGAGAGAGGCCAACACCTTCCATGTTATTCATCTGCTCCCTTACAACCGATGAGGTTAGAAATGTATACATTTTGCTGTTCATTATTATGGGCTGCTTGTGATGGAGCAGAAGCTGGCTCTTCTATGATTTCATTTTATGTTGTTGTGTCAGGACAGACCTGATTCCAGCTGGATGCTGCTTAGTTGTTTTTAAATAGTGTAAATCAGGCAGGTCTGATGGGATACTATGACTATTCCTCTACTGATCTTTCCAAACTACTGGGAGTGTCACAGCATGACTAATAGTATGATCTAGAGGCCAGTAGTCAAGGGAAATATGAGTAATCAAGTTCGATAGAGGGCACTGGAGATAGGGTGCTTAACAGATGGAAGTAAAACAGCTGAAGATGTTTGTTGTATCAAGAAGTTTTGTTTCTAATTACACTAGGCAAAGTGGTTAAATGTGCCTGTTAGCCCTTTTTAACATTTTTGTTCTATGTTTTGTTTACATTTTTAGCACAAAAAAGGGTAGCAGGTGAGTTCTGTTGTCCTTTGGAACTGAAGTTGGCAAATTTCTATTTTCCTTTTTTAAAAGTAGAATTTTAAGTCTTGAATCAAGTTATAACTTCAGTATTGTGTTTCTCACCTGAGAACATTGTAAATAAATCTCATCAATGTCTACTGATTGATGAGTAGACATTGTTTGCCTCCTGTTGGAGGCATTGTTTGGCCTCTTTGGGTTCCGACCATAAATGGTAAACTCTATGAGAATGCTGAGTCTGGGAAGAATCTAAGTCTTTGCTTCAATATCTGGGACAATTTCCATAATTTGCTCTTTTTTTATTGCATTAAATGTTCTGTCTGGCAGTGTAGTAATCAGAATTGTTGTCTGAGTGCCCTGAAATCCTAAACTGCACATGATTCATTGTAATATAACTGTCAGATTATGTTAAAGCAAGAAAACATGTTAGTTTACTGAAGGACTACTATAGGTCTGCTTTCACACTGGGTTCATTCTCTGGCTCTTAACAGACCACACATCTCTATTAAAATGCTAGGTTTTTGTGAAGATAACGTCATGATACATCATTCCAGAACTTAATATAAAATCACAAAATTAAAACCTGCACTAGGTTGGTTTAATAAGTATGCACAGCCTTGAACTGTCATTTTGCTGAGGTGCCTGTGGGATTCATGTCAGAGTCCAGCCTTGTTAAGTTCACACCAGCTGTCAGTTACAGTGAAAACAATTCTACTGTCTTAGTAGGATTTTGCTCTTGTGCCTCCTGGAGGCAAGGTTAGAGCTTGTAGAGAGGTTGTAACGGATCAACAGAATGTTGTACAAACATGTCAGTCAGGAGAAGTGCATTGCCTCCTGCCACCATTCCAAAAGCTCTGTTTGACCAAAACAAGCTAAAAGGAAAACACCTTCAGCTATCTGGTAAAAGGTTGCAAACATTAAAAAATGTACTGAGTCCAAGCAACTTTCAGATTTACAAAAAATGTCTTTGTGAAGAACATCAAAGTTATGGAATGGCATAGCTGGAGTCCATAACTAAATCTACCAATGGCTGAACACTGTTAGGCCTTTGGACAAGAGACGTCCTCACAATCTGAGAGATTTGATGAACTTCTGCAAAGCAGAGAAGGCTAATGCCCTAAAGTTAAGATTATAGTGTGGGAAGACTCCTTTGCCAAAGGCAGACTGAATGCTGTAATTGAATAAAAAGATGGATAATGAAAATTTTTTTATAGCAGCTTTTTAAATTTCCCATTTTTCATTCCAGAAGAGTTATTTGTTTTCTTTTCACAGTTAATTTGCACACACTTAACATCACATTATTCTTGGAAAAAGTCTGTAATTATGGTCAGATCTTTTCACACCAGCTGATTTTATCAGGGATGTGTAGATGTCTGAAAGCCACAGTGAGGCTGGTTTGATGAGAATCACCAGACCAGCTGATTGTTTCTGTCAAAGATGCCAACAAGCTGCATCAAACTGGACGCTTCAAGCATCAAGATGTTTTCTACAAAAGTCCTTGGGTTTATTTATATCAGTCATCAAGAGCTACTATCCTGCAACTTTCAGATGCATCCCTGCTCCAATACACCTAAATCAAATGAATGGCTCATTACCAGGCCTGTTCAGAGCTGAATGACCGCTGGTGAGGGAATTCAGCCTTTCAATCCCAGTCTGTTGCAGTAAGGATGCATTTAAAAGTTGCAGGACTGTGGCTCTTGAGGACTGGTCTTGAGCATCCCTGATTTATATAATAGTGGCTGACAGTACTAATCACATTTTCCTAACAAATACCAACTATCCAGATGTGGCCGTTTTGGAAGGAGTTCTCTGCCACACTTAAAGAATATTTTGAAGATTGCACATGCCCACTAATATTTGTACATTCCAATATTGAAAATCATGTAGCTATTATTTCTTTAATGCACAAATATGCACATCTTCTAAATTATTTTAATTACTATGCCCAGTTTCACATTTCATTTAAAGTACATACGTGGTATGCAACAAAAATAATATGAATTGCGATAAAATCTACATATACTAAAATCTAATATACTAAATATATTTCAGAAATCATGTTAAAATAAAATGTTAGGAGCTGGGATAGTCTGCATGTTCTGTAAATCCTTTGTTGCAGTTTGTGCGCCCGCCCTCATGAGGGCGCCAGATAGCAACAATCCTGACCTGCTGCAGGTGATTCTGTCACACCTACAGCTCATTTCCACCCCCTCTGCGTATGGATTTAAGGACCTGGATGCCAACACTTCGACACCTGAGCCGGCACCCACAGTGGTAAATCTCTGAGCCCCCTGACTATATCTTGTGCCTCCTAGTTCTGCTTTTGTGCTGTTCTCCTCATTGTCTCCTTGATCAGGTTACCTTTACTTATCTCCGGATCTGGATTTCCCCAGTCTTGTTCTGACTTCCTCATTCCTCCCATGTTCCACTGATTCTGGACAAACTCCCACAGCTGGCTCTCCAGCACCTTCACCACACGGCTTCCATGACTGGAAGACTACCTTTAAAACATCCATTTAGAATATCTTGTCATGCCTTTTGGACTCTATAACGGCCCATCTGGCCTACTCATCACACCTGCAAACAATTGCAGAAATTTCAGGAATTCGCCAATTTCTACCACAGTCTCATGCTCTCGTCAAGGCTTCTCCCCCGACTGCTCTCACCTCCACCAAGATCCCCTTCTCCTGGACTCCTGAGGCTGAAGTGGCCTTCCTCAAACTAAAGAGATGTTTCTCTGAGACCCCCATCCTTATTCAGCCAGACCCTCAGAAGCTGTTTGTTGTTAACATCAATACTTCTGAATTAGGTGTCACTCTCATCTCATCAGTCCATAAAACCTTTGAAAAATCTGTGTTCAGATCTGTCTTGACCCAGTCTTGATGTTTCAGTGCTGTGTCTTGTTCAGTGGAGGTCGGGTTTCAGCCTTCCTTACTTTGGTCATGTCTCTGAACATCTTGTACTTCTGGGCACTGCAGGTAGGTTGTAGCCCTGGAATGACAGCACTTTAAGATAATGGGGTCCCTGGTTCATGTTTGATTCTTCTCAAATCTTTGCCAGTTAATTTGCGTCTTTTTTTTCTCAACATGTTTTTTGTAACCCTGTTGACCATTTGCAGCAAAATGTTTGATGGTTCTGCGATCACGGCCCAATGTTTTAGCAATTTCAAAAGTGCTGCGTCCCTCTGAAAGACTTTTTACAATTTTGGACTTTCACTTAAATCTCTTTTTAGGCCCATTTTATCTGAGGAAAAGAAGCTGCCTAATAATTATCTACGCCTTAATACAGAGTGTTGATTTCCATAGGCACCTCTTTCCCTCATTAAACAAATACACATTAGCTAATTTGTTTATCCTCAATAAACATTCTAGTTTATACAGTGTGGAGTTGGAAAATATGGATAAAAATGATGATGTGGTCAAAACTCAAAATTGTGCACACAGTATAGTTGTAATAACTGAAGTTTGTGCTGACTATAAATCATTCCTCTCTAGGTTTTGTTTCTGCTCAGCTGGAGAAAGTTATGACACATCCACACATTGATTTGTTCTAAGCATCTGTTGAGAGCGTTGATGAGTTCAGAGTCAATGGGGGCATCATAATGTAGAGCTGTGTATCATCTGGGTCATTATGGTAGGTAATCTTATTACTTGTTTAACCTCAGGTAACGGGAGCATGTAGATATTGAATAGGCGAGGTATTTAATGAATACAACATTTATTCAAATGTATCATACATTTTATAAATGTAATTTATAAGATCTAGTAGATTTTTAAGTCATTCTATTTTTCACTGTTGATGTTTATCTCCAAATTCAGATTTTTTTTATTAACCATGTTTTCATCCTTAAAGTTTTATCTTGAGACAAAACAATAACAGAAATGCCACAGTTTTAAAAGTCACAACCAAAGCTATTGCAATAGAAATAAAATAGACCAATGCAAAAATTTTGGGTTAGAAAAAAACAAATTTCATCAATGCTCAATCTATGCTAGTAGTTAGCATAATTATTAAAACATAAGTATTAAGTTTTAAACAAACAGGACCAAGACTATAGCATACATGAGCAGCCAGGCTTGGAGTCAGCACCCAGATCTGCTTGTCAGAGTTGCCAGAGGTGGTGTGTGCTGGTCGATCTCATTCCATCTGGTCAATAATGGATTTTCCACACAGAATGCTCTCCCTGCCTGTCTGCGGAACACAAACAGGCCAGTAAGCCTTCTCGCTATAAAACTATTCATTTTTATCAAGACCCCGGAACTCTCTAAGGTCGGGTGACTTTTAAAAGAAGCCACATGGAAATTTATCTTCATAAATCTGGTTTTGCTTTAAGTGTCTTGTGTTTTTATTTTGTTTGCTGAAGTACTTTGTATAAAATTATAGTTCAACTAAATATTAAAGCCTGATTTTTAGTTTTAATTCAGCTGTATATTAATTCTGCACACTAATACTGGCCCAATAATCATGCACACATAGATATTGTCAAAAAAAGCAAAAATCTTACTTTTAGTTTCTGAAAAGAAAGATTAACGTCAGGTTTGAGATGTTATTAACATTTTTGATTGACTGAGAGGTCTGTAGTTGTTCAATAATAAAACTTCAAATAAATTGTCAAAACTATAACTTATGTAATTATTGTACACACAGTGTAAAGTTAAACTTCTTTGAATTGATCAAATTTGTTGTTATGTTAGACGCATAACAGATTATGTATCTGTAATGATTATGTATCTATTATTACCCTTACAAAAAAATCCCATGAAAATCCCGTGTGATGGGATCACTTCTCATGGGATTTTTTTGTAAGGGTATGCACTGTTCCAAATGTGAGTTCATAATCTGAAGGCACATTTGATCAAAGTGGTGCAGTGAAGGCTGTTCATAAAAAGCTTGAATGTCTTTTCTTTCACACAAGGATGGATCTTAGTCGCTTCCTGATCCCTAGAGTGTCTGCTGTGTCACAAATAGTTCACAGACCTGTTAATAATTCATTGCTTCTCTCTCAAGATCATTTTAAGTTGCTGTAAATATGTAAAGTAAATACTAATGTACAAATGATCATTTATTTTACTAAAGTGATCTGCATATTGAGCAAAAATGTGAACCACTCTTCCTGTCATTGTATAATGCAAAAACATTTCCTATCTGCTGTGAAATGTAACAAATTGTGATGGAAAAGAAGTTATGGACTGAGTGAAAATACTTGAAGAACCATACTTTATTTATTTATGTTGCTCACACAGGTCCAACCTCACATTGTATTTTGTTGCTCTAGTTTTTTCCAGACTCACTCTTTGTGCCGTCTAGTGGTGCCTGGATGCTCCAGTATGTGACTGAGTCAGGTTTTCTGTTTCCTTCTTCTCCTCTGCTTTTTATGCAAAATACAGAGGCATGATGGAATCAATGCTTGGAGTTTTCTGCTTCCCTCCACCATGTGAGAAATAATTCAGTCATGAGCAGACACACTGGGGGTGTGTGTTGGGGGGGGGGGTGAGCAGTGCCATGCAGTGCCAGCTTATGTTTGCAACAAAAACAAAGCTGTGGAGAAAAATATGGGACAGAAAATGAGGCATAGACAGACTTTATTTTTGTTACAGGTAGAGATCAAAATGAAACTGAGGTTCTTTATTACTGAAGGCTAATTTAATGCCAGTATCAGATCAAGTGGTTTACCAAGCTGGTTAATTTTCAGACATTCTTCTCCAAAGATTACAATTTCTGTTGTGCCTGAATCTAAATGCAGAAAAAATCAAGACATCCAAGTTTTTATGTACTCAAGTCTTTCTAACTGATAGGATGTACGGATGAATACAGTATCATCTGTATAACAGTGGAAATTAGCTTTTGTCTTGGACTTGGCCTGTGTTCTGTTTCTCATTTATATTTTCTTTTTTGTTCAGTCTTTCTTCTTGACTTGTTGTCTTCATTTTCATTTACCTCTAGACTTTGTCTCATGTTTCTCTGCAGTTCCTGTCCCTGAAGCCACTCCAATAACATTTGGAATCCGACTTTCTCTACCATCATGAGCGTTGCAACTCTCTCACCTGTGAGTCCTGAGCCTCCATCTCCAAAGCTCATGTTCATCACAGACGTCGAGCCCTCCCTGCACCCAGCCAACCCCTCTGTGGGTCCAGATACGGCTCATCAGTCTCTGAATGGAGCCTCTTCCCTTGGCCCTGAGAGCAACCAGTCCAACCTCACCAGTGAAGAGTCTATTACTGATCCAGTCTTCTCCCAGAGGTATAAAATCCCCCACAATGATGATATCTGTTTAAACTTGCAGTTAGTACATACAAAACAAACTTTGTGTTTAGAAGAAACAAACACTGGGAAGCTAAAACATCTCAACAATCAAAGAGCAGGATGAGGAGAACCCGGAGGATTTCTGCACACATCTGGACGAAGTGACAGCGGAGTTGAATTCATGTTTTGATGACTTAAATGTCATGGAGGATACTGCTACATTTTTCTCAAACCCCTTTCAGCACATTGAAATAGAGCACATAGCAGCAGAACTTCATTATGCATTTGCATTACAAACTATTGAGGACAAAGAGAAACATGATTTGCATAATTACATGAAACTGAGAGCCAGATGAAGAGAAAATGAATTTTGGGGACTTCTAAGCAGAGATAAGTTCCCTCTTCTCATTATATATGCACTAAAATTGAATACTTATTTTGGCCCCACTTACCTGTGAGAGGGAACATTTTCATAGATGAAAAAAAAATCTAACTATAGGAGCCCCTTGCTGACTGAGAGCTTGCAGACTGCATCAGACTGGCTGTCTGCATCTATGAACCAAACTACAGAAAACTTACAGAAAGACTTTGTTCTGAAACATCACATTGACTTGAAGGAGCTTTACAGGGGAAGCTCCTCCTTCTAGCACTGTAAAAGGTGATACTGAATGAGATCACCTTTGAGTTTATTTGTTTAGGGAAGCTATTGCCAGACCTCCTGCTGTTTCACATTAAAAGTAAATGTTGCCACTTTAACAACTAAAGCTATTCCAGGACAATTCTTTAAATGGTAGCATGTGTTATGTGTTGATTACAAAATGTGCTAATTTTTCCTTTCTGCTAAAGAAATATGAAGAACTGGGGTGTGTCATGGGGTAGCGGTAGAGCAGATGTCCCATGTACAGAGGCCATCCTGGGTTCGATTCCCAACGTTGAAGCCTTTGCTGCATGTCTTCCTCTCTTTGCCCTTTTCCTGTGGTAACTGTCAATAAAGGCCCATAGTTCTAAAGACTTAAAAAAAAAAAAAAAAAAAAAAAGAACAGTAAATGTAGTCATTTAAATGAGCCTTGCTTTTGCCTCATTTCCACAAAGCATGAACCTTATTTCCATGAAGCATAGAAATGAGGTTCCATGCCTCAAAACAGTTTTTTCTCCCTAAAAAAAGGGAGAAAATTCATATTATTTTTGTTCATAATAATATGAACAAATATTATTGTTCATAGTAATATGAACAATAATATTATTATAAACAATAATATTATTATGAACAATAATATTTGTTCATAATATGAACAAATATTTGAACAAAGTGTTGATAATAAATAATTCTGTTTTTTATTTTATCTCTTTTAGCAAGTTGTAAATCTAAAGCTAAAGGAAATGACATATTAGGAAACCCCCTCAAAGCTGGGGTTAAAGGATATGACACACTAGGGAACACCCTCTTTAGGGCGTAGCTTAGATAGAGACTAACAAAGTGAATTACCAACTTTTGTTTGATGCCATTCTGCTAAAGGTAGCATGAGAAATGGACCAGCTGTATTTTGGTATTAATAAATGGAATTCATGAATTCAACTCACTGATTTCTTCAACCTCATACATCAAGAACTTAGCATGGATAACTGATCAATTCTCCACAAAAGCTAAGTGTGGTTACCCAAATGAAGCATGATCATGAGCTTCTCTTTTTTAGACTTTATTTTTCCAAAGTTTTTGGAGCACATAGAAAAAAGCATAAACAGAGGAACAAACAAAACAAAACACAAGTGAAACTCACAGGTACATTTTACATCTTATCTGCAAAAAATTTGTCAATTTTCACAGAATGTTTAAAGCAGTCCCATCAATATTTCCTTCCCTTAGACTGCTGATCTTATATGTTCCATAATCTAAATCAGAAGACCTAATGAGGGAGTGTCTCTTGTGAGCCAACATTTTGTGATGGGTTTTTTGCACTCAGGAGCTTCTCTGTTAACTCATCACTGCATAAAAAAATGCCTAGATTTAGAAGGGACTTTTATTATTCAGTGTGTCAACACAGATTTGGATCAAGTTCAGGGATCTTAGGCTCAAAAAAGTTAATGACCGCTTGAGATGGCTGGCCAGCTGTAGGAAGAGTCCTGCTGGTTCCAAACTTCTTCCATTCACCAATGATGGAGGCCACTGAGCCCATCGCCTCAAAGCTTTATAAAGTTTTCTGGATTTTTCTCCAGATTTGTATAATTTTGGTCTCTGAGATTTGCAGACAGTTCCTTTTGATTTCATGCTTGGTGTTTGACCTCTGACCTGCACTGTCAACTGTGGAACCTGATATAAACAGGTGTGTCCATTTCAGATCAAGTCCAATTAACTGAACTGACCACATGTGGACTCCATGTTTACTTTAGAAACATCTAAAGGATGATCAGTAGAAACAGCTCAGTGTTGAGGTTTACAGGTAAAGCATTAAGCAATGACTGTGTATTCTTGTGTATATGTGACTTATATTTTGCTTTCTATATTTAATACTTTCAATACATTTGCAAAAATATCTCAAAAACATTTTTCTCAGGTGTGTAGAATTTTGAGGAAAGGTTTCTGACTTGGATGGAATGCAGCATTCAGCTAATGAAGAGTAGACAATTAAACACCAAGTGGGACTTTCCAACAAAATATTTTTCTTTATAAAGTTTACTGTATTCTTGTTTAAATTTAAACTAACATTAACTAAAATTAATAAAAATTGTATAGCTGCCATCAGAGTAAAACAAACAAATAAAACACACCAGGGTTTGGATTTATTTTTAAACACATTTAGAACTTTTGGGGTATTGCTGATTTTTCACAAATTGGAGTTTTGAATTGTGACTTCCAACACCAAAACATATATTATTGTTCATATATTTATAAATTATTATAACTATATCAGAACGATTTGCCAAGAAAGCTAAATTTACATTTAGTACTGAGAAGACTTATATGATCATTCTGGGTGTAGATTCTCATTCTTTATTGTATTTATTTCTTATGTGTTCTGCTTTAAGGACAAAGAAACCTCCTCCTCTCCACACTGGAGCCGACTGGAAGGTCGTCCTCCATCTGCCAGAGATTGAGAAGTGGCTAAGAGCAACCAGTGACAGAGTTGCTCAACTCACACACTCTGTTGGACAAGACAGTGACAACAGACATGTTGATGTCCACCTAGTACAACTTAAGGTAGGCAAAAAGTGTCCTTTTCCTGTTACTATAGCAACTCTTGTATTGGTCAATGTGTTGACCAATGCAACACATTGCATTGGTCAATGTGTTGCATGTGTTGGTCAATGGCTTTGGGTAGCCATTTTCTCTCAATTCTCTTGGTGTATTTGTTTGTTGAGGGTTGCCCCGTTCAGCTGACTCTGTGCTCTCTTCCGCCACAACTGATAAAAAGGTTTACCTCAAGGTTTGACCATGGAATTATTGACTTGCATCTCAGCATCTCACCAACTACTAGGTCTCAGCTCAAATTAAAAGTGATGGTTGAGATGTTGTTCAAATAGTTTGTAAGTCCTGCCTTCACTCACCCAATGGCATAAATCCAGAGGCCAATCAACAAATGCTCCTTTCCTCTTCTAGATACGAGACTGAAGAATATTTCACAGCTGAGAAATCATTGACAATATCATTTTAAAATGTAAAAAAAAAACACTAAATGCTCTTCCTTGTCACATGCTGCACTAGGCTTCTGGTGATAAGATACAATTTAAAGAACTTCAGAGGATAAAGCTATAGCTGCTGGAAACCAGTTTCTCTGGTCATTTATTTATTTATCCTCCAATTCATTTAGACAGAATCTTCTTTATATGCAATAAATGGGATATCTGTTAACGTAAGGGAGGAGAGATCCTTCTATTTTCTCAGACAGCTCTTGCTGCAGCTCTGTCCTTCCCTATTATTGCATGGGGAATTCTACACAAACATCCAAAAACCTAAATCCCTACTTGTGGAATCTCTCCATAAGTCTATTAGAAGAACCAGTGAAACATTGTTATTTTCTGGGGAGAAACTGTGAAACCTCTGGAGATGATGGTGCAATGAAGGATTCTTCATAAAACCAAGAACATTATGGAAAACCCTTATCATCCTCTTCATGAGACTGTGTTGGGAAAATAGAATGTCTTCAGTCAGAGGCTTCTTCAGATTCATTGTACTACAGACTGCTGTCAGAGATATTTTCTGCTAACAGCCATCATTATCTACAAAAACTTTGAAGATTCTAGAATTAATATGAGTTAAAACAACATTTAATTTCCCTTTGGGATCAATAAAGTATTTTTCAATAGAGCCACCTGGCTGGGATCACGTCTTCCGTCATGGACACATTAAGTTCTTTATGCAGTTTTATGCAGAGAAATACCCCCTCACATTGAATAAAGGAGGATACTGCTAGTGCAAGAAGTATTTCAGCTGAATACAGAAGTTCTAAAATATAAAGATTTAGTAAACCCATAAGAATGTTAGACTCTGCTCACACACTTCCATCTGAGCGATCTGTGACGCAGGCTGCACTGGGGAGGACATGCATGTCTACATCGGGATCTTGCAGTATGAATGTTTATGTTTAAGAACCAATGTTTATTTTAAGGAATTAGAGTGAGGCCAAATTAACTTAGCTCAATTATTAAGAACGAGCAATACAATAATAAAGTATTTTTCAATTCAGCCACAAAATGTTTTCAACCAACCAGTTCACAATTCAATGCAGAGGGAAAAGCAAAGCATTATTTTATTAGAGGAACTTTTTTTTAAAACACTATGTTGGATTAATTGCAACTAATTGTCACTGTTGTATTAAGTTGAATAGAATGATCAACTACCACGATGGCAGCTTACAATGAGCAAAGATCCGCAGTTTGGCAGGCGTGATGATGTCACATCCAGAATCAATGGTTCAGCTGACAATAATGAGAGTTAATGCCGCTGTGCTGCGGGGTGGCATTATATTTTGATGATGACACTTATCAAAATGTAATGTTTGTTACGTTTTTTTTTTCCAATTGTTGACTGTATGATGTCTTTTATGATTTTGCATATTTGTTTATTTATGATGTAAAGTACTTTGAACTGCCTTGTTGCTGAAATGTGTTGTCCAAATAAACTTGCGTGATTGGGCAGATGCCAAATCTTACTGAAAAATGAAATCAGCATTTCCATAATGCTGGTAAGCAGAGGGAAGAAGAGAGAGCACTGAGACTTCCTGGGAGATGCATCATTTGAAGGATAGAATGGGATGAAACGGCAAACACTCTGATCAGAACAGGCTTTGGATTCTGGGAGTTTCATTCCATATAATTTCTGTATATATAAATTAAATAGATCCCAGTTTATGAGAAAGAAATGCAGTCATTGTTTTATTGTTTTTGACTTTCTTTTATTGAATTTTATTTTATTTTTTAAAGAGATGTTTTATGGCACATATCATTTCTCTTTATGTATAAATCTGTCACTGGTTCATGAATCTCAAACATGTAAAATATTAGCAATATTTGCTTTAAGCTTGTTGATTGTCCCTTCAGTTCTACTTAAAGTCTAGCTATTCTGAAAAGCAGGATGTGTTCCAGAAAAACCAATCAGGTTTGAATTTAGACATTTGTTTAAATCTCTCTATATGACTGGATTTAACTGACTATTTCTGTATAAATATAATGGAATATTATCTTTTATACAACTTACTTTGTATAATTCTAATTATTATGCAAAATATATAATTATTTTGTATAATTGTATATTCTGTGAATAAATTGAATAGGCTGTTCTTGTAAAATTTGAAACATTTGTTGAAAATTGGGTTGATGCGAATAATAAGAAATTAATGAAATTCTTCTAATTAGACAAAATCTAAAACAATTTAGCCCCGCCCCCCCAATTCTTGTTTTTGATGTCTTTGACGTTGTTATTGTTTAACCCTGGAATAAAGGAACAATTCAAATGATCAAAAGTCTAGAAATTACGACATTCCTGGAGATGTTGGGTGGATGTAAACTTCATGTGCTGATGCTCAGTGCAGTTCGAGGAAGCGACGAACCCAAACTTTTGCATAATGTGTGTGTCACAGAGCATAAAACAACAGCTTACTGTTTGGGTTCTGAGGTCATTGTGTGTGTGCGTGCATGTGTGTGTGTGTGTACTAATGTGTTTTGTGTTATTTTTCACCAGTCTTAAAAGCTTTATTTGTGGAAATGTCACTTTGCTGCCTCTACAGTTAATAAAGAGCAATAGAGATAGAACTTGTTGTGCCTTCTAGTATTGAAAATACCTTAAACTGGACAAATTAGCAAACAAAAACAAAACACCATGTGAAGTTTTAAAAAAAAAAAATAATGTGTTGTTAGTAATATATTGAGATCGTATGCAGATTTTTACTGCAATAAATTGCTCATGTAAAATGTAATGACTTAGCTGTGAAACACTCTCCATTCTGTCTGACTTGACGTTTGCTTAGCCTTAGGCTCATTCTCTGGCTGACTGCTCCACCTAGTGGTATTGTTTCTGTATTACAACAAGGTGGAGAACAGCACTGGCATCCCCACCTCCTGTGGAGATGCAGATGGGATGAAAGGCATGTCATATGTAACCAGTCTCATCGCTTTTCAGTTTTCCAAAACAAAACCTGTTCTGTTGAGTGGACTCAAATGCTTCACCTAAATCTAGAAAACTTCCTAAAACATATTTATTATTTATAGCAGAATTCATTGTGTAAGTCTGCTGAATCACAGGAATTTCTCTGTATTAATGTTTTCAAAATCTATAGTGATGTTTCCACAAAATGTAGAGCACAAAGTGGTATACAATAATGAATTATATAATTATACATGATTCAAAACAAAACCCCCCTTTACTCTGAGTGCAACCAATTGCCTTCAGAAGTTGCCTGATGATTGCTAATTACTAAACAGAGTCCATCTGTGTGTAATCTGATCTCAGAACATATCCAGCTGCTCTGATGCCTCAGAGGTTCACAGGATATTGGAGGTCAAACGGTATCATAAAATCCAAGGAATGCAACAGACAGGCCAAGAAGTTTAAAGCAGGCTTTGACTATAAAAATATTTCCCACGCTTTGAACATCTCTCTGTTTAATCTACCATTTGGAAATGGAAACAGTTGGGCACAAATGTAAACCTACCAAGACGGTGCCATACACTTAAACATCTAGCTGAACAAGGAGAGCTCTGATCAGAGATGCAGCCAAGAGGCCCATGGTGACTCTGGACCAGATGCAGAGATTCACGCCTCAGGTGGGGGAATCTGTCCACAGGACAACTATCAGTCATCACTGCACGTTGTTTCTTCACCATTAGAACATTTAGCAGTGCGTTCATGAGGATGATTGATGGTGGTAAGCCCCTCCTCCTGGATCTGATTGGGTGTTTTTGACTGGAGGGGGTACGTTTCTGCAGACGGCAGTAGTAGCTCAGATTATCTCTCTTACTCTACACTGCCATCCCATGGGGACAGTTTTAACAAATAGTAAATAAAAGAAAACATTTTTATAAAGATATGATATGAAAATAGATATGAAGCTTTTCTAAAGTGTTTTGCTTGATTATTTTTATAAAACTTAATGGCTGATGTGTTAAGTTTGAAATCCCAGCTTAAGCTTTTATTTTAACTTGTGAAACAGGCCCCATCTATTTTCATTGTTCCTACTGTAAAACATTTAGCTTACCTATATTTATGAATTTCACAAACAGCTAATGTCTGGTTTCTGGCTAGGACTCAGTCTCCCTTTCTAACAGGTGACATCCTGGCTGTAGGGGTTTAGAGCTTCTCTAGGTGAGGAGGTTTGTGGTTGAGCAGACTCACTGAGTGAGCCGGCGATGGGAACAGACACATCTTCAGATGGCTGTTTGAAATCACATTCATGCCCCTGGTGATCTCTCTCCTCCTTCATCATGTCCTTCCTACCCTTTTGTGGCTTTTGTTTCTTTCTTATCCTCTCCATCATTTGCAATCTCTCTCTTCCCACCTCTCTCCATATCTCTGTCATTTTTATAATGCGTTCGCCTGCAGGGCATTTTTCTATAACCCGACCTTGCCACGGAGAGACTGTAGGATATGATTATACTGATGCAGCTGCTGTCTCTCTCTGTGTGTGTGTTGTTTCTGTGTCTGGGTGTGTGTCTAAGTAATGGTATGGACTCCTCTGAACTATTCTTAGTATCATACAGCAGGTGGAGTCCAACAGCTGAACTGAGCTGCACTGCAAGGGAGAGGCTGCTATGTGTTCTAAACACTTCCATGGGATTCTGTGAAATAGTAAGACTTAAAAAGCTATAACTACAAAACATTTTCAATAGAGCATTTGACTTTAGTCCTCGCCGAAGATTAATGTCTTCCTTAGTCCTGGTAGCACTCCGCCCACTCCCACTTCCACCCCTGTTTGTCCTGGCCTGTGTCATTTCTTTAGTGAAACCAGTGAGTAAAACAATAACTAATATTCCTAATGAGGTCTCACCATTTTTCACACATTGAAGCCATGCTTTTAAACACTTGCCTCCCTTTCGTTTGTGGAGGATGTCTTTGGTGTAAACAAAATTCATGATTTTCTACTCAACACCATGCATCTACTCACATGAACATTTAACATTGTACAAATTGTAAACAAATTGGTCACATTATCACTTTAATCACTATATTATTGTGTTAAAAATAAGAATAATTAAAGCAGAAAATGAATCTAAGACTGATGTTTGCAAACATTAAAAATATCAAGTTAGATGTTAGAATAAATAAAAATGTAAAATAAATAAACCATTAATTATTCTTAATTAATGGTTTGTATTGTATTTTAATGTCATCTTGTACATAGTTTATGTTAAATGCATGTCATAACTAATACTAGCATTTCTGAGGGTCATCAGACTTTTTGAGTCTGGGAGGTTCAGCCGTCAGTCCAGGAGAGAAATGCCATAAAAGCATTGGGGCAACTGTAGATCACAAAAAACCCCCCAAAAACAAAACAAACAAAACTCATGACATTCACCTAAGCAACCTGCAAAGTGTGTGTGTGTGTGTTTGCTTCCACTCCACACCTTGTACTTCTGCTGTGGCAACAGCTGTCTTTACTCTGTGTTGTATCCCTTCAGTGACTGTGTGACTCTTTGGGGAGAGTTACACAGTCATGCATCATTCAGCAGCAAGGTGTGCAACTTTTTTTTTTACATTTTTGTAAAGTTTTTAAGCTATTACTTGGAGGCTTAGATGTCCAAAACCGTTTTAGTTAGTGGCATGTAAGAGTTTGAAGCAAGTCTGGGTGGTTAAACTGAGATAATTGTGGGGAGAAGCAACACTTTTTCCATGAGTGAGACTATTTCAGTTTCTCCCCAATCTGTTGCCACTGAGGGTGTCACCCTTTACTTTGTCAGTAGATGAGGAAACAGATCCCTATGCAAGGAGTCTAATATTTTGCAAATACAATAATAAACCAAACAGCAGTTCTTTGGCTGGTGCTCTCATATGCTGCATCATGAAAGTTGAACCCACTGTTCTTTTGAGATGCGCCAGATAACTCCAGGACCCAGGGTTCATCACTGTTCTGACTGATATGGTCTCATTCTGTGTTAAAGTGAGCCTAAAAGCAGTCTACATTCTTTTAGTGAAGAAGCACATTATGTTCCCTAGAAAAGGACTTCACTCTTACTGCTTTCTCATTTTCTTTTTATCTGCCCCATCATGCCTTCATAGCTCTCAGAGTAGCAGCTGCCATGTTTCTACCAAAGACAGCAAACATTTCAGGAAACAGGAAAATGTTGATTTTCAGTCTTTGGAGTCCAAAGTCTTAGTTCCAAAATGCTTATGTGTCTCTTCTGTTCATAGAGGAGTCATGTGGATAGCAGTGACTCGACTTCATTACAACTACAAATTTAGAACTATTCATTTCAAGATTTCTGTTTGCTTTCTTGGGGTTTAATGAAGAGGAAAATTATGTGGATTCCATATGGTTCAGTGGTAGAGTGGATGGACCATAAACAGAGGCTCTAGTTCTCAACGGTTCGATTCCCAGCCCCACACCACTTGCTGCATTCTTCCCCCTTTTGTCTCTCTCCCTTTCTCTCTCTCTCTCTCTCTCTCTCTCTCTCTCTCTCTCTCTCTCTCTCTCTCTCACTCACTCTCTATCTTTATTATATAAAAAAACAAAATCTATAAAAACACCCACAAGAGACAAAAATT